>CM076581.1:1396633982-1396925284 GCA_034641835.2 Pinus albicaulis
AAAGATCTCTTCATATTTTAAATCCACCAAACTTGTTGAAGCCTCTGGTACTAAAGGCAATGCACCATTTCCTTTAAGATCAACTCTGAGAAAATGTATGTGGCATTTATGAGAAATATTTCTAGCAACACTAGAGAACTCGGAGGACAAATGAGAGTCACCATATTCCACAATATTCTTGAAATTCTCAAATGGAAATGTACTCATCATGTACTTCTGCGATACCATCAGGAAGTCACAATGTGATAATGTGTCCAAAATTTCCTGATTAAACTTGTCCAAATTTTCTCCCTGATCCCAATCAAGCTCGTGAAGCTTCAAACCCATTAAGGATATTTTCCTGCATAGAGGTAAAAATGCATTTTTTCTGGACACAACCAAGACCTTGTGATCACTCTGAGGCAATAAATCTGATTTAAGTATTCTTTCAAGTGATGATAACATAGGATGCTCTTTAGCCAACCCATTTTCAGATTTATGGTAGGCATCTTTAAGCAAAGAATAGGGCAGCTTTATAGAATCTTTCAAAAACTCTATGCTTTGAACCAACTCTGTCAAATACAGGTATGCTACCTGAACACCATAGAAATAGACATCAAAACCTTTCTTCTGTAATATATGCATAGTGCCTAGTCCTCTCAAAGATGTATCATATTTTAAGGAACCTATTTGGGAAACATTGTCTTTGATCAGCCTCATTAGATCTACCTGATCAGCATAGAATACAAAGTGTTTTCAGGTTTGGAAATGTATCTACTATTCTTTTTAGCTCATTATCTAACTCATAAACCATTTCATAATTCATTCGAATACAATCAATAATGTCTACAATAGGTTTGGACATCTCTATATGATGAAGTTGTATCTTTTTCTTTTGACAATCAAGATCGGATGAAATAGTATTTGAGAATTCGCACTCGAATGCATTCCTGCATCGAACCTTCCTACAACCAAGAAGTAATTTATTAAAAACACTCATTATTTAACTAAAAACAAGAATTTATAATTTAATAGCTAAAATTCCTCTAATTAACAACATAATCGATTAATAACGATTAAAAACACCAGGTACAAGTATGTATTTAGTTGATACAAATCGTAAACATTTGGGCAAAAGTGTGGCTCAACATCCCCCCACGCTGAACTTCTTGCACATCCTCGTGCAAGAAAAACTATAAGACGGTGATATAAGGTAGGGAAAATTTCAGCAAAGGGTTTAGCTTGATGTTGTAATGCATTTATTAACCCGCAACATTATTATTACGACACCAGCTAAAACCATGTGAGATGATAAAACAAGATCAGGTACTGAAAGTAGACATGATGGAGAAAATAATAGCGCATATACCTGTTACCTTGTCCCAAATTTTGTTTTTCCCCAAAGTCTTATGATAAAATCAAGTTTTACTGAAGAGGTGCAATTTTACAAATACTACCACAGGTTTCATGCACCTACAATATCAATCTTGTACCTAGGTCATTTAGCACATATTTAGAGGAAACTACAATAAATACACATTGTCGGCAACCAACACCTTGTGAGTAGTCATCATTGAGCATTTCATCATTTTGAATACCATGAAAATTAAAGTGAGTTTTGATACCAATCAACAACCTCTTTACGTTGTCATCCGGATTCAAAAATAAATTTCCTCTTAATCTAGTACAATGGATTATCTTCACTAAGGGTACCCCATCATTCAAAGATTCTTGATTTTTGAAAGGTACAACTCAAAGCATGATGTTCAAATTGTCTTAAAACCATTTCCCAAGAAAAATGATGAGTCTTAGGGAAAGAGAAGGATAACCAAGCAAATCATAGGATGCAGTGAACTTTAATACCATAGACATGGCCCTGCTGCTCGTAGGTGTCCATAACCTCGACAGGGATGTCTTTTAACCTAGCGAAATGTCAGTATCCCACTTACTAGATATGGATTCAGAGTTTTCTTATTTTAATTTTTAGATGAAGGCCACTGTCTTGGCTTGGTGACCAGCTGATGGCAGTGCCACTCACAAGAAGTAACATGGATGAACAGGCCAGCTCGTGATGAGACCTCCTGTCTTCTGGCTTTTTGGCTGAAAGCCATTACTCTGGCTTGGTGATCAATAGTAGTAATGTCATGCATGCTAGATCCTATGATCATGGTAGGTCGGCTCATCACGAGACCTCCTATCCTTCCCTAAATATTTTCTAAACTCTGATTATTATTAACCTTAAAGGTTACTTAATAAGTGGGGAGACAAATCTACTCCTTAAGAGTACAGGATGGCGTGAAAAGTTTTTAATGATTAATCATTGTTGGCTAATTCCTCTACCCTAAAGACTTGTTAAATATATCCCAGACAATGACTGAAAGATTATTTGAGTTAAGAATGCTAGTGTTCTCGTAAATAGCTCATTATGATCTTTACAAGAGTGGTCCACCATAGGGGTTTTCAAATAGTACCTTCTAAGGGAAACTAAAAATATATATCCGAGATGACAACTTATTAGAGCGGTTAATCATGGTTACTTTTTGCAAGATCATGAGGTATTAGAGTGAATTTTACTCAACAAGATTTATCACAAATGTGTGTGTTAAAAACTAATGTGGATCAAAAGTAGTTTTAATAGGCATTATTTACAATTCAAAACCCTAATAGCATTGTAACTTCTTTATTCATTTATTCTCCTACCCTACTTTACCCTAAGAGGCAAAAAGACTCCCGTTTAAGTATAGGAGTACTTCTAATGAATCCATGTGCGTAACAAAATGCTGGTGATACTCACACTTAGTTTTAAATAATAAAAATCAGGGCATACAAAAGCACGAGAAACCAGTTTCTTTAATTGATATGGTACCAAGATTTTCTGAATGTTGAGGAAATAAGATGGCTTGATGACTGCTTGAAACCAGGATTCAATGGAATCCACATATTTATGATTTTCCAACTGATGCAAATCTTCCACATTTTGATAGTCACTCTCTTGGAGGCACAAAGGATCTGGTGAAAGAGAAAATATTAATCCCTCAAGTTCAGGCTCAAATATCTGATTTTCAAATAGACAAAAATGGTTGAGAGAAATTCTAGGGTTTTGAGTTTCAACAAAATTTTTAGAACATGTTCCAATTATAGATTGCTCCTCTTGTGTTCTTTGAATTACACCTTCCTGGGGTGAATGTTCTATGGTAATGGGGGAAGTTTCCAGATTCATTCCCTTTTCCAACATGGAGAGTGTGACATTTTGTTCAATAGGGGAATTAACGGAAATAATAGGTGGTTCAAACTGCTGTGCAACCTGATGGTTTAGATTAGGGTTTATGATGTGGTTTGGCCTAGGGTTTTGGTTAATAATTGGACTAAGGTTTGGATTTGTATTGGGATTAGGTCTAGGGTTTGAGTTAAAGCTAGGGTTAGGTCTCGAATTTAAATTAGGACTAGGTTTAGATCTAGGGTATGGATTAGGGTTAGGGCTAGGATTAGGGTATGGATTAGGACTAGGGTATGGGTTAATGTATGGACTAGGGTTAGGGTATGGACTAAGGTAAGGTTTCACATGCGGTTGAGGCCATGGAGGAGGGTAACTTAATGGTGCATTGGAAATAAATTGTGGTTGTTGTTCGTGCTCATATGATTGAATTTGCATGGGAGATTTCCCTAGAGATAAGGATTCAAACGATTCTTGAGGCCATGGAGATATATCGCTCGAGGATGAGGGCTAAGGAGAGAGCCACTGTGGCCATGAAGTTTGATATTCAATTGGAGGAGGATCAGAATTTTGCCATGAAATTCCATGATTATAAACATGTTGAGGAATCTGCTCAGGAAAATAATCATTATTCCAAGTATCAAATGGTGTTAGGTTTTGAGTTATACCTGGCGGCTGATTCGATTCCTTACTTGATTCCGTGAGTACCTTTCGTAATTGTGGTAGTGATGGGCAATGTTCAGTTGCATGATCATCCTCGCAAATTTTGCAAACTTCCAGACCGCTAAGTGGACACCTTCCAAGGGAGTGTTTCTTTCTACAGTTGGCACATAGGATAAGCAGTGGTTATTATTCCTTCTCTTGTTCCTGCAAATCATCCAATTTTGAAATCAAAGATTTAATTATATTAAATTTATGTTCAAGCAAAGGATTAAATTCTGCACTTGTGAATTATTCATCGGATGACTTCTTTGTCTCTGTAGCAGCATAAAAACTCCTCATTGAATGATTCCTCAAAATACCATCTTCTTGACTTCAACGAGAAAACTAGTACATTCTTTCATCGCATAGATTAGTACACAAGGGTTCTTACAGTACCCCAAAAATGATATATCGTTGAAGACTAGATTATGAAGATAAATGGATTTTTTTTTTTTTAAATTGACTGAAATAAAGCTCACCATGCTTGAATGAAAGGAAAATGCCAAATCAAAGAAATATTTAACAAAAAAATTCAGAAATTAAAAGTCTAAAGTCTGCTTCTACTTCTACACATAAACAATATAAGGAAATAAAAGTTCAAGAGATAAGCAAGATGGCCAGACTTTGGAGCAACCCCACAATAGTGGATGCGTGGCTCTTCACTCACGTCTTACCATACACTCTCCGCCCTCTGATGTCCTATAGTATCCTTGAAACTCTGTGAGAAAATTTTACCTGAGCCAAAATACAACTCCCTGGCAACGGCGCCAAAATGTTGGGCGGCTTAATTGTCGGATTAAACCTCTCAATATTAATTATCAATCCGGGAGTTGTAAACATGAGTTTTACTGCGTATTGGCTCAGCTTACTGATCAGATTATAAATATATTCCTTATTAATGATGAAATCGGTGCTGAAATGAAACACACATTGGCTCGCAAACAAGCAATCTTGAAAATGAAACTCACTGAAATAATTCCTATCGAGAAAACTCCATACTACAATTAAACTAGAAGGAAAGACAAATCAATTCTTAATCATGTAATAATCTCACATTCACAAAATATCCTATGATAGCTTGAAAAACTTAATCTAACTATTCCTCTCATTAACTTAGAAACTAATACTTAATCTTGAGATAAGCAAAAGACCACATATTACACCTTAAACTAACTAAAACTACTTGTTAAAACAAATTCAAGATTCTAAAATAACAAAAGAACCAATCCTGACTATTGTTAAAAGATAACTACGTTACTTTATGTAAAATAACACTTAAAAGGATACTATTGAAAATAGTATTGCAAATAACCTATGATAAACCTTCAAACATTTTAATCTAGATTAAATAAATCAAGAAAACCATGTAACTTAATAATGAAAACAAAATCACTCTACCTGCACCTTTAAATCTGTACTTCAAACTTGCTCTCTTAAGGAAATGATTACAAGTCTATAACAAAATAATAAAGAATCTAAAAAGAAATCTAAAACAAAACAACTCTAATTAAAAGAGATCTAAAATAAAACTAATTCTAATTGAAATAGATCTAATTATTCAATAAAATCATGCCTAAACAAACATTTAAATCCTACAAACATCCAAAGAAATTAAATAATGCAACAATGATTTAATATTTTAAATAGCAAAGCTAACATACTCAAATTTTAAAACATTACATTCTATTCTAGTTGCATATTTGAAGTCAGAAATTGAAAAACAAAATAGTGAACTAAGTGCATAATTCTACAAAGTAACAATTTAAAACAAAAAAATAATTCTACAAAATAAACAAAAGCAGAATTCTTAAATCTAAGAAGAGTCAGGACTGGACTCCACATTTAAAAAGAAAATTACAGCGCTTATATAAAAACAAATGCACACCAAAATTTATTAAATTAAATCAAAACATGAGTCAAATCTTAATTAATAAATACATCATTCGTCGATGCTCCATTACAATCCTGGAAAATCAATGCTGGATCTGCATTTCCTTTTGCACCCTTTATATCTGAGAAACCAATTGACAGACCCATTGCTTCATCTGCGCTCTATCAAATGGATGGATGAACTTATCGATTTTGCGCCCTCCAATGTAGTGTGTAGCTAATTCTTAATGCATCGACTCCTCCATTCTACAGCGACTACCTATCTCTATCTTTCGACCTCTTCTCCTCTACAACTACTCCATCTATCCCTCTAGCTACACCCCATCCATCGATTCTAGCAACTTATATATACATTTTTAATTACCAAACTTGGAGGATCTCAATAGCTAATCAGAATATAGAAGATTAACAATTTGCCGGAAATGAGAATTAGCTTTGAACAGAATGCCCAATTGGAGAAAACGTTCCTCTTTTTGTGGGATTTGTGGGATTCTTCTGTTGCTGGAAGACGCGTTCTTGGCTTCTGGAAGAAATTGAACTTCATGTAGCTGGTGGAGGCATTGCACAACTGGAAGAGGAACTATGTTTGGTATCAATGATTTGAAGACTAAAATGTTGGTACCCATGGGTCTTGGAGATTCATACTGAAGCAGATCTTTAAACGGATTCTTCCAGTGGTATTCTATTACTGACACACCTGCATGATGTCCATAAATTATCAATGAAATGTCGCTAAACCCCGATGCTGACTTATGGATTTATTTGTTTGGTGCATGTAGAATCGACACGAATATAGAGCTAGCAGGAATTGTAGCAGAATGCCCATTTGATTTGGACCCTGGGTGCAGTTGGATTGAGCTCAATAAACATGTTTACACTTTTCTGTAGGAAATAAACTACACCCATAGATAGAAGAGATTAATGCAGAGTTGGTTAGGTTGTTTGATAAAATAAGATGATCGTACATCCACTTTCATACAATCCAGAGGGTCAAAGAATTTGTTGCTTGTAAGGTCAAATGAATCTTCATTGCAAGATCTTCTTCATGGCTACAACAGCTTTTACGATTTCTCATCAGAACCTTCAGGTAGACATCATAAAGGCAACACAACTATTGTCTACAAGTGTCTGTGGTGTGACATCCTCTGGTCTGCCGGGTCTTATACAAATTGCAGTTCAGGCATTTTGTGCGACAATGTGAAATGGTACTTCTCATTTGCAATGACATTGATGGTGGATTCGCAATGTCACACCTAGAGCGCATGAAGTCCACCCTTGACATGTCATATTAGGATCTATCATATGCTCCATTTTGAAAATATTTGCAAGGATTGACTGTTTTTCCATAAATATCCCCATGCAGCTTTCTTGACACAGAAGAGGGACCTAATTCATCGATTATATCAAGGTTACTGTAGCCGGAATCCTCATCCAATGTGAAATCCCAATCCAGTCCTGCCAAATGCTCATCGTCTCTCTGGCGGAAATGGTTATCGACCTGTTCAAACAATGGGCCCTGCATATAATTTATTTGAGATATCTGTGAGGGTCGCAGATTAAAAGATTCTGATGATACTTTCCTATGTTTTCCAAAGAAATACATCTCTGAACTATCTACATCCAAGCATTCTTTTACAGGGATATGCTTAGAGTGAAGATGCAGTTCAATGTCAGGTTTCTTTGAATCTAATTCTTTTCTAGTTTTAGTGTTGTCTTCATCAAATCGTGAAGTTAAAGTTGATGAGAAATCAATTGTGCCAGGTTTTGTTTCTCCCAGTTCACCGTAATTGCTTTTTGAACTGAATAAACTTGTACCTTTCTCAGGCACATCAATTTTTCTCATTAAAAAAATCTGATGTTCATGTGTCCAACCTAAAAATTCTGAGAGGGTGTCTATAGTAGTCAATATGGCATGAGCACTAAGGGGGTTAATTGAAGGAAAATTAACAAGAAATGCTTCTGCTAGTGTTTCTGATTCCAGCATAAGAGGATATACAACTTCCATTGATTCAATAGCTCTATGAATGCAGTTTAAAATTATATGATCTATTGTTTCTGATGATCCTGATAGACAACACTGCAAACAAATTCCCAATTCAATAGAAGCAAAATAAATATCATCTGACGCTTCTGTAACTTCTCTAAGAAAAGAATCTTCACCCTCAAATATCTCTTCATATTTTAAATCCACCATACTTGTTGAAGCCTCCGGTACTAAAGGAAATGCACCATTTCCTTTAAGATCAACTCTAAGAAAATGTATGTGGCATTTATGAGAAATATTTCTAGCAACACTAGAGAAATGGGAGGACAGATGAGAGTCACCATATTCCAGAATAGTCTTGAAATTCTCAAAGGGAAATGTAGTCGCCACGTACTTCTGTGATACCATCAGGCAGTCACAATGTGATAATGTGTCCAAAATTGCCTGATTAAACTTGTCCAAATTTTCTCCCTGATCCCAATCAAGCTCGTGAAGCTTCAAACCCATTAAGGATATTTTCTTGCATAGAGGTAAAAATGCATTTTTTCTGGACACAACCAAGACCTTGTGATCACTCTGAGGCAAGAAATCTGATTTAAGTATTCTTTCAAGTGATGATAACAGAGGATGCTCTTCAGCCAACCCATTTTCAGATTTATGGTCGGCATATTTAAGCAAAGAATAGGGTAGCTTTATAGAATCTTTCAAAAACTCTATTCTTTGAACCAACTCTGTCAAATACAGGTATGCTACCTGAACACCATAGAAACAGACATCAAAACTTGTCTTCTGTAATATATGCGTAGTGCCTAGTCCTCTCAAAGTTGTATCATATTTTAAGGAACCTATTTTGGAAACCCTGTCCTTGATCAACCTCATTAGATACCTGATCAACATGTAGAATACAAAGTGTTTTCTGGTTTGGAAATGTATCTACTATTCTTTTTAGCTCATTATCTAACTCATAATTCATTCGAATGTAATCAATAATGTCTACAACAGGTTTGGAAATCTCTATATGATGAAGTTGTATCCTGTTCTTTTGACAATCAAGATCGAATGAAATAGTATTTGAGAATTCGCACTCGAATGCATTCCTGCATCGAACCTTCCTACAACCAAGAAGTAATTTATTAAAAACACTCATTAATTAACTAAAAACAAGAATTTATAATTTAATAGATAAAATTCCTCTAATTAACAACATAATCGATTAATAATGATTAAAAACACCAGGTACAAGTATGTATTTAGTTGATACAAATCGTAAAAATTTGGGCAAAAGTGCGGCTCAACATGTGTCTCTAATTCTGTCTGGGTTTCAGTAGTATCTGTTTCTTTCTTAGGCTTCCAAGCCTCATCTGCCTCTTTTAACCATTCCCTTAATTGCTTGATTGTTTTCTTCAACTTCTTGTATTTCTTGCACAATTTACTCAACTTAGCCCTCACTGAATTACTCTTCTTTGTAGGGTTTCCAGTAGAAAAAGGCACAATACTTTTTTCAGGCATACGGGGAGTTGTACCAATTTCTAGGCCATAATTTGGTAAGACAATATTTTCTTTAGGTATTGAAGGAGCTGTGCCTATATCAGTACTTTGATCCAATGGGATGGAGTTTTCCTCAGGCACCATAGGAATTGTGCCTACATCAATAATTTGGTTCAATGAGACATTGTTTTCTCTAGGCACCAAATAAATTGTGCCTATATCAATACTCTAGTCCAATGGGATAATGTTTTCTCTAGGCACCACAAAACTTGTTCCTATATCAATACTCTGGTCCAATGGGACGATGTCACCTGAATGGTTTTCAGACTTAGGAGTTCTTTCTGCAAAATTTTCTTCTTCCAAATATTCACCACCACAAGGTGTTGAATCCATCAAATTTTGAATTTCCTCTATTAGAAACCTATAAATATAGGATTCATAATTTTGACTTGACTGATGATAGTTGTGTAAATATGTACAAACTTTTCTTTCTGCAAGTTGTTTTACCATATTTTGAAAAAAATAAAAAATCAAAAAATCAAAAAGAGGGTAAAATGTCCTAAAGAAAGATCAAAGGACTTAGAAAATATAGACCCCAAAAGAAAAAGAAATAAAACATGAAAGTGTGCAAGTCCAAATGCCATTAATTTTTACTTTTTGCTGATGATTATGGCATAGTGTTAATAAATTCCATAATCCATGATGAGTTGAACTGCTTAATCTTGACTTGTCATGTTTCAATTTACTTGTTTTAGATAGAGAATAAAGAATTGTTAGACAGTGTAATCCTGACAATTCAGTAGATAGGTATAGAGTAAAAAGGAACCCAATAGTTTAATCTAGGTTCTTGAATGAAATAAGGTAGAATTAGATAGTTTTTACTGCTTTCAAATGAATAAAATGTTCAAGGTTTCTAGCTCAAATGCACTAGCACAAATGGAAGAAAAAATGTTAGATTAAAGATTGGGTAGGTAGAAGAAGGTGGGAAAATCATTGTAAATATCTTTCACCAGGCTACAATAACTAATTTCCCTCCCCTATAGTTATTCTGCATTCTAGAATTTCAGTCAAAGAGGCTCACAGCATTTCTCTGACTTCTGTTGGGACCGGACCCAAGGCTCAATGACTGTTAAGTTAAAAATGTTTGAATTCCCATAATAATCCCTAATTTTCATCATTTACCATTCATGAATTCATCACCATGCAAAATCATAAGTGAAGACTCCTTTTTTACTTAATTATACATAAAACCCCCATTTGATTAACTACCTATATCTCATAAAGCATAAAAACCCTCAAAAGTACATTATATCCTAAGTAAAAGTGATTAAGTTATGATAATGAAGCTTTGCTTTACTTTTCACTTTTATTAGTTATATCTATGTATTTTGAGTATTCACTTTTCCCTTTGTCATATTAACTCTAATTTATTAGTTCCCTATAAAAATCTTTGTCATATTAATATAATTCCCTTTTACTAAATATGCTTGAAAAACCCACTATTATAAGTTTTAGCCAAAGTCTATTATCCCACGCGTTTAAATAAAACACCCACAAATAAACTCCCTTTCGCATAAAACTATCTATATTCAAATATCTCGCTCCCCTATAGTTTTAGACCATTCAAAAAAGTCTAATAACTATATAATAAAACTAAAAAATATATGGAAAAGTGTGTATTATTTACATATCTTATTATTTAAAATAACGCGAAAGCAATGTTTACCCATTACAGCTTTGTACAATACATTTGCCTCCCTTGCAGCTTAACCATGGTCTTATATATAGCCTCCCAATTTTCATATCTAAACCCGAGGTTAACCCCTTGATAACCCGCCCCACGCACTATTTACCATATATATAAACTCACTTTATATATAACTTGCCTAACAAAACCCCTTTGGACTATACATATGTATATGTCTATAAAACCATTACCTTGCGCATATAAAACTTTCCATACATAAATAAAAATTTTGTTATAATCACATATCACATAAAGGTTTGTTTATCTATCACCGCGCCATTGCATATGAAGCTGCCCGGTCCAACGCACCTTTCGCCGCACCTTTCCAAAATATCCTAACCATTCGCTCAAACAAAGCAGATCCAATGGAGCGTGTTCAGTTTCGCACTTCGAAACTAATCGTGCAATGTTTTATAAGATTTGCGTCATAAAATTTGTTTCATCAAACCACCCTATGCTACATGTCGGATTATTACTTGATCGCATTCCAAAAGCTTTAAACCGCCTACCATCCCAAATGAACGCGAAAACAACTAGCGGTTTTTCGCATTCAAAATTCAAAATCCGCCTTCTACCTTTGAATGAAATTATAATAAACGCTGAATATGATGATTTTTATTAAGGTTAAAACTTTAATATGTCATTGTTATATCTATTAGTTGCATTCTCGACTGGTTAAACTCCCGCCCCGACTATTTTAAAAGATTTTCGAGCCTCTGTTGACCAATTTATAGCTCCGGAGCTAAAATTTACCACTGTGACTGAAAGACCATTAAAGCTACCCTCTGTAGCATCAAAGATCTAGTTTCAACCGAAGATACCTTGTTGACATAAGAAAGTACACTGGTTCGGCCCCAACAAAATCAACAGAAATCCAAATTCGACCACAGAATCTTCAGAAACCCTGTCAAAACAACAAAATACCTACGAATTTAGGGAGCTCTGTGTTCTAGATCCAGTCTTTTAAAGGCCATTTTCCTCCATTTCTAAGCTCCAAAGACCACAATTCAAATATTTAAAGGGTTGAAAATCTGAATATACCCTAGAAACTCTTTCTCTCAGTCAAATCCACTCAGAAAACCCTTGTTTTCTGTTTTATCCCAGTTTACATCCTCTGAATAAACCTAATTGAGAAAAAATCCCAAAATAAGTTATACTTAGCCTAAATTTCTCAATTACCCCTCTGTTTAAAGTAAAAAACTCCTGCAAACAGTCTAATCTTGCAGTAGTTAACTAAAATGCCTAAAAAAAAATAGAGTTAAACCTCCACAGACAAATCTCATTCAACAGGTCCTTCAAAAGCCTTCAATCACCTCCTTTCAGACCTGGATTTCATTAACAAATTGTTTGATTTTTGCAGGTTATCATCAGAATATGGATTTGGGCCAATAGTTTCAATAATAGTTGACAAAATTGTTTGCTCGCCAATAGTTTCAATACTAGTTGACAAAATTGTTTGCTCCAAATTCTCAGATTTTAATTCAAAAGCTTCATTCAACAAATAGTTTGTATATAAAGAAAGAATAAAATCAAGTCAGAGAAAGATCAGAAGGATGAAATGTGCACAGTGAATGGTAAAAGTTAAATGAGAATTCATAGGGACAGTTAAAGAGTATCAGTGGTTAAAGTGTATCAGGTAAAAGTCAGAGTGAAAGTTTAAACAAAGTTACAGAGCAGTCAAGGTAAAATAGTAAAAGTAAAAACAGAGTCAGTAATGGTAAAAAGAGATGAAAATAGTTTCACCAACAATGAATTTTATCCAAAGTGAAAGTAAAACAGTTAAAAGAACAAAAAAGGTGAAAAGATGAAAACATAACAAGAAGGAACATTTTTGCAGAAATATCATGTTTAAGTCATTTTCTTGCAAAAAATATTGTGACCAATCCAAGATGAATTTTGAAAAACTGAAGGATTTTTATATTCTTAATGTCTTCTACTACAAAAACCTCTCTCACATTTCTAACAGCCATTATGGATTTGGAAATATTAAACAATATTTGAAAGCTCTCTTTGCAGAAAATACCTGTTAAGTCATCATTTTGCAGAGAAGATTGGGGCCAAGTGGAAATACATCTTCAAAAAATGAAGGAGATTTGTTTTCCTAAGAGACCCATCTACAAAAACCTATCTCACTTTTTGTACAATTATTTCAGAATGAGAGATACATGCACATATTTACAGGCTATTTTTCAGACTCTGTAAAACTCTGTTTTACACATCTTTTTGCAGAGCCTATTGTGCACAGCTGGAGAGGAATTTTAGGAAACCGAAAGAGTTGTATCTCACCAACATATTCATCCACAATAAATTCTTTCATGTTTTACATATCTATTTTGGATTGAAAAATACAAAGGTATAATTGGACCCCAAGTTTGTAGAATTGCTGGAGCAGAATGCACAAAGAAAGGAAACAGTTAGTGAGTTGGTTGCCTCATCATCAACTAAGAGTTGAGATCAAATTAGAATTATCTTCTTAGTCATTATATATCCATGAGTATAGTGCCAAATAGTTTCATTAGTTTTGGGTGTACTTTTATTAAGTTCTATTTATGTAAAACAGTTTGAGATATTTTGTAAACCAATCTTGATATTTTTCAAGATATTTTAGTTTTTATTTTTTATCAATACTTCACTCTTTGAAGTATTTTGGGTGCAATAAAGTTTTTCAAGACTACTATAGACATTTTTTCTGAATACATTGGGAGTTTGTGTGAGTTGATTTGTAAAGCAGTAAACTGGAACTAAGTCAAACAAACATTATAACTTAGGATTCTTGTGCTGATCAGATAAGTCAAGTATTTTCCAGTTTTCATTGTTTATCTTTCTAAAGTTCCATACATACATTTACATGTTTTCTATCTTAAATGATTGACTAGTAAATTTTATATGGGATTAGTGTCAAAATATCCCTGTTTTTTACTAGTTATTCATTGATATGTTTTCTGCTGATATCCGAACTTAAGAATCCTTAACTTCTCTTAGTCCCTTTTGACCCCTTTCTTTCATATTATTTTCTGTAACTTAAGGATCCTTCATTGCCCTTTTGTTCAAATCTTACCATTTCATCAAAAATCCTATTTCCAAACCTTTTGAAGGTCATCTACCCTGCACTTAGTACATTTTCTCTTTTGACCTTATTTCCTAGCTCTGCTTGCCAAGAAATTTACTCCATAGCCCAATGGTCTGGTAGATCCCTCTGTGGTTTACCTTGAAGTACCTTTTATTCCCACCAAACATTCAAACCAAACCAATTTCCCAATCATACCTAGCCTAAAATTTAATCCAAAACAAATTTAAATCATAAAGAGAGATCCCTCTCTGAAATTTAGGAGGGCTAGATCCTAAATTTCAAAATTAGGTTTGTGGTTACTCGGTATCATTTCTCTAACTCCGTAGAAATTATGTTGTGTACCCAAAAATAGAATAAAATAGATATGAACGCCTTAGAAATAAGCCACTTCGAGGGGGCAACCTCCAATACATTACACAAATGAACAATTCTTGGATGATACAATTTACAAAACCTCCTTTCTATATATAGGAGTCCATGGGGCCATAATGTAATCCTAGTGGGCCACAATGTAATCCTAGCCGACCTAACAATAATAATGTAAGTGCACAATAATAACAATATGGGGGTTACAGGGGTACAATAATAACAATAAGGGGGGCTACACTAACATAATAAGGGGCTACACTATTAATATAGGGACTTAACATGCCCCTCTCCTTCAAACAAGTGTTGTCCTCAACGCTTGATTATTTCTTGATGCTTCTGTATAAAATTTTCATCCTCCCATGTGAAATATTCTACAGGAAAGTTCTTCCACTTGCTGAGATACTCTGAAATTGATTGTACTTGTCGAGTTCTTGTTTCTATGACTGCTTCATAACTTCTTTCGATGTGATGTTGATCTTCCTGTTGTTTCATTAGATTCTGCACCCAAGTTGGGTTATCCTTTGAGAGTTGGAGAACTTGTTGTTGATGCTCGATGTGATCTTCCACTAATTTATCATCCATATTTTCTATTATTTGATCCTTCAAACCATCCAAATTAGCCTCCATTTCTGCTTTTAAACCATCTATTTCATCTTCAATTGATCTTCGTAATATTGAAACTTGTTGCACTTGGTACCGTAATTTTGATATCTCATACTGCAACTCTTCCTCTTCATGCGTCATAGTATAGCTTTTTGAGGGATTAATGGGTATGGAATTATTTTTTGGAGGCATAATAGAACCCATTACCGAAAAAAATTCAATATTCCCTGAATCAATTCAACTTGATTCTTCAAACAAGACTTATGCAATTCGGAAAAACAATACACACCTTTTTCTTTCTTTTTTTGAGGAGCTTCATATTGAAATTGATTATTCTGATTGAAGATTCTCTACATTATCTAAAATTCAGCACTGAAGTATCCCTCCGAAGCTTCTTTCAAATTCCATGTGTCTGGTCTAATTTGACCCCCAACACCAAGGAAGTCCAATCTCCCACAATGACCTAATTCTAGACTGGTTTAGTAGAGCGAACTTGTACGACTTGCCACGTGTCACTGTTTTGTCCTCTGTCTCTGAACTTGATAGCCCAGAAACTTCCGTCTGTGTACTTGCGACCAATTTTTACGGAACTTCAATCCAATGCCCAGAGAGAGAGTTATTGAAGTTTTCCCACGATCACCTCTTTGAGATGAAATTCAGGAGCTTGAAAAAGCACTACCTTCCACAGACCATATCTCCAAAAATATTGCGAACCAAGTTTGAAATTCTTGATGAATTTCCTCAGATTTCTGGAGACCGATACTAATTTCATATTTTAACCTTTCGTAGAAAAATATTTATAGCGAAACGTCCATGGCGGACCGTTTAGGAGTCAAAAAAGACCCAACTTCCTACGTATGATATTCCGAAATATTGCGAACTAAGCTCAAAAATTTTATAGAAACTTCTCGTATTTCAAATAATAACTTAAAATTTAAGCTTCCGCAACTTCGTAGTGAAAAAGTTACAGCGAAATGCCACGAAGGACCGTTTGGGATAACAACTCTCAGAATTCTGAAGCTCTGATACCAAATGTTGTGTAACCAGCTCCCAAAAATAGAAGAAAAGAGATATGAACGCCTTAGAAATAAGCCACTTCGAGGGGGAAACCTCCAATACATTACATAAATGAACAATTCTTGGATGATACAATTTACAAAACCTCATTTCTATATATAGGAGTCCATGGGGCCATAATGTAATCATAGGTGACCTAACAATAATAATGTAAGGGCACAATAATAACAATATGGGGGTTACAGGGGTACAATAATAACAATAAGGGGGGCTACACTAACATAATAAGGGGCTATACTATTTAATATAGGGACTTAACAAACTACCCAGTGATAACATACCTGCGACCACACTGGGAAGACTAACTTCAAACATTATATAGGTTCATAACCGATCTATGATGGTGACAAGGATCACACACACAAAGGTTAAAATCATCCACTTGGTGACTCCAAATCAATTTCACAATAAGGACTCTACTAGAGGAATGAACCTCAAAGAACAATATGGAAAGATCAGGCTTTCAACTTGGATCTTAATCCAAGTCATCATGTTCTTTCTCATTAAGAAATTTTTTCAATGTATATTGTATTTTATAGAAGATCTTAGATTAGTTTTTAGTTATTTTCCTTTAAAAATTGTAAATAATAATTCTTCTAATCTCTTTGAGCAGCTTTCTTCTGAATCTAATGATGATCATTATCCAATTAAGAAGCCTCAAATAATCAAGATTGATCTTACAATCACTGTACATATTCCTATACCATATAAAGTTCTATATAGATATAAGCCCCTTATTTTACCTCCTATATACTCCATGATTTTCCTAAAAACTACTACAAACATCTTCCTATATTTGATGGAGATAATGGTAACACTGACCAAAAACATATTCAAGGTTTTGAGAATTATGTGGATTTATTTGAGATTGATGAAGATGATGTTAAAATCGGACTTTTTTCTCTTTCTTTGCAAAATAGAATAAAGAGTTGGTTCAAAAATCTCCCTAATGCTAGCATCTTAAATTTCCAGCATTTTATCAAAATTTTCCTTGATAGATGGATAATCAAAGTTAATCCTTTTGTGATCATGGAAGAATATAATCAGTTAAAAAGACATCCAAATGAAACAATACAACAATTTTCTAAAAATTTTAATCAAGTTTATTATTCAATGCCAGAAAATATTAGACCTCCTCATAATTCAGCTCTCTTGCATTATCCAAGTGCCTTTGATCCAGAAATAGAATTTCGGTTAAGAGAAAGAGATCCAAAAACATTTGTACAGATGCAAAACATTGCAGTTGATGTAGAAGTTAATCTGCAAATCAGACATGAAAAGTTGAAAGCAGAAGAAGAGGAAAAGAAAAACATTGCAGAGGTAAAACTCAGCCTGTTGGTAAGAAAACTAGATGAAAGAACACAGGAGATCACTATGAAAGATGAATTTTTTATTCAAAATAACCATGAAGAAATAGAAGAGGTTGATAGCCATGAACAAATTCCTGCTAATTCCAATTATCATAGATTAGAAAATGGATTTACATATCAATATGTGGAAGAGGAATCTACTGATTTAATATGTATGTTTGATGACATTCCTTCTTTCGATGATTTTCCTAAGTATGATCATTATGATAATAGTTATCTTCTCCAAGCTCAAGCTAACTTTACAGAGCAATTAGAAGCTAGTTTGTGGGATGAAGAAACTCAGTTTCAGCAGATTGAAGACAATTATTAGTCAATACAAATCAGCCATGAGAGTGAGGAAGAAAAAGCACAAAATTTGGAAATAAGTGAAGGTTCTTTACCTCTTTGTTTTGCTTCATTTCAGTTCATTAGAAAAAACTTTCATGCCATTAATAATCAGCAATCTCTAGGAATTGTGATTGACAACAAAGAAGATAATAAAACTATTGATCAATATTTTTCAGTTTCACAATTGTAGTTATCAGTTCCCAGTGAAATAAATGATCAAATGACACAAGAAATTTCCATACGACTATGTTTTGAATCATTTCAGCGTTTAAAGGAAATATGGCATAACATATTTAAAGAAAAGGATGAGAAACTTGTTGAAGTTTATGAAGTCCCATGGAATCCTATAAGCCATAGGTTGCAACAATTTTCCCAAATTTTTCAAGATCCAATAGTATATGTTGAATATTGGCTACATTCAAAGACCCCTATATTAACTAACCATGAATTTCGTAATCAAGACGTACAAAGCACATAACAATGCCACATTACAACCGCAGGAATATCATCACAAATCTTATCCTGGAAGCTCATAGAGACAGAAGATGAAAATAACATTTCTTGCATTCATGGTAACAATATAAATACATAGAACAGACATAAAAGTTGTTCAGATCAGTTAAACATCAATGTATATATTTTGGAAGATCCTTTTGTACAGTTTCTAGAGTCAACAAAAGAAATCAAGTGTTTCCTTATCCTCTCATTTGTTGACAAGTTTCTAATAGGTTGCAGAAGTACAGTTTTGATAATCAACAAGAAAATGAAACAAAATATCAGCAATCAATGCTTGGAATGTGGTTGGCGTACTGGGCTATTTCATTTTACCTAACCAGCAGTTGGACAGCTGATTAGAGTAAGTAGGTAGGATTTCAGCTTATTTCAGTTTTCATTTTTCAGCTAGTTTCAAATAATTCATTAAGGTTTGAAGCCAAGGAAAAGGCCCTAAAAAATTAATGAATTAGTAGTGTGGTTTGAAGGTTGCAGCTCCTTTTAGTCTCAGATCAGATTTCAGTTTGTAGAAAAAGGTGTAAATTCAGTTCAAGAGTTTTCAGTCATAGCATAAGCATGTTTTGGATTGGCCCAATGGATCAGGCTACTAGTCAATGGTGTTCTGGACATCTCACAAGGATATGCCATCCCCATGTGAAGCCAATGTTAGCAACTTATAAATATAGGATTCATAATTGTGACTTGACTGATGATAGTTGTGTAAATATGTACAAACTTTGCTTTCTTCAAGTTGTTTTCCCATATTTTGAAAAAAATAAAAAATCAAAAAATCAAAAAGAGGGTAAAATTTCCTAAAGAAAGATCAAAGGACTTAGAAAATATAGACCCCAAAAGAGAAAGAAATAAAACATGAAAATGTGCAAGTCCAAATGCCACTACTCTTTAATTTTTGCTGATGATTATGGCAGAGTGTCAATAAATTCCATAATCCATGATGACTTGAACTACTTAATCTTGACTTGTCATGTTTCAATTTACTTGTTTTAGATAGAGAATAAAGAATTGTCAGACAGTATAATCCTGACAATTCAGTAGATAGGTATAGAGTAAAAAGTAACCCAACAGTTTAATCTAGGTCCTTGAATGAAATAAAGTAGAATTAGATAGTTTTTACTACTTTCAAAAGAATAAAATGTTCAAGATTGCTAGCTCAAATGCACCGGCACAAATGGAAGAAAAAATGTTAGATTAAAGATTGGATAGGTAGAAGAAGGTGGGAAAATCATTGTAAATATATTTCACCAGGCTACAATAACTAATTTCCCTCCCCTATAGTTATTCTGCATTCTAGACTTTCAGTCAAAGAGGCTCACAACATTTCTCTGACTTCTGTTGGGACCGGACCCAAGGTTCAATGACTGTTAAGTTAAAAAATTTTGAATTCCTATAATAATCCATAATTTCATCATTTACCATTCATGCATTCATCACCATGCAAAATCATAAGTAAAGACTCCATTTTTACTTAATGATACATAAAACCCCCATTTGATTAACTACCTACATCTCATAAAGCATAAAAACCCTCAAAAGTACATTATATCCTAAGTAAAAGTGATTAAGTTATGATAATGAATATTTGCTTTAATTTTCACTTTTATTAGTTATATTTATGTATTTTGAGTATTCACTTTTCCCTTTGTCATATTAACTCTAACTTATTTATTAGTTCCCTATAAAAATCCTTGTCATATTAATATAATTCCCTTTTACTAAATATCCTTGAAAACCCCACTATTATAAGTTTTAGCCAAAGTCTATTATCCCACACGTTTAAATAAAACACCCACAAATAAACTCCCTTTGGCATAAACTATCTATATTCAAATATCCTGCTCCCCTATAGTTTTATACCATTCAAAAAAGTCCAATAACTATATAATAAAACTAAAAAAAATATGAATAAACGCGTATTATTTACATATCTTATGTATTTAAAATAACGTGAAAGCATTGTTTAACCATTACACCTTTGTACAATACATTTTACTCCCTTGCAGCTTAACCATGGTCTTATATATAGCCTCCCAATTTTCATATCTAAACCTAAGGTTAACCCCTTGATAACCTGCCCCACGCACTATTTATCATATATATAAACTCACTTTATATATAACTTTCCTAACAAAACCCCTTTGGACTATACATATGTATATGTCTATAAAATCATTACCCCATGCATATAAAACTTTCCATACATAAATAAAACTTTGGTTATAATCGCATATCACATAAAGGTTTGGTTATCTATCACCGTGCCATTGCATATGAAGCTGCCCAGTCCCACCCAGCTTTCGCCACACCTTTCCAAAAGATCCTGACCATTCGCTCAAAAAAAGCAGATCCAATGGAGCGCGTTCAGTTTCGTGCTCCGAAACAAATCGTGCAATGTTTTATAAAAGTTGCGCGATAAAAGTTGTTTCATAAAACCACCCTACCATCCCAAATGAACGTGAAAACAACTAGTGGTTTTTCGCATTCAAAATTCCAAATCTGCCTCCCGCCTTTGAATGAACTTATAATAAACGCCGAATATGACGATTTTTATTAAGGTTAAAGCTTTAATATATCATTGTTATATCTGTTAGTTGCATTCTCGACTGGTTAAATTCCCGCCCCGACTATTTTAAAATATTTTTGAGCCTCTGTTGACCAATTTATAGCCCCGGAGCTAAACTTTACCACTGTGACTGAAATACCATTAAAGCTACCCTCTGCAGCATCAAAGATCCAGTTTCAACTGAAGATACCCTGTTGACATAAGAAAGTACACTGTTTCGGCCCTAACAAAATCAACAGAAGTCCAAATTCGACCGCAAAAGCTTCAGAAACCCTGTCAAAACATCAAAATACCTGAGAATTTAGGGAGCTCTATGTTCCAGAGCTAGTCTTTTAAAGGCCAGTTTCCTCCGTTTCTAAGCTCCAAATACCAAAATTCAAAGATTTAAAGGGTTGAAAATCTGAATATACCCTAGAAACTCTTTCTCTCAGTCAAATCCACTCAGAAAACCCTCATTTTCTATTTTATCCCATTTTACATCCTTTGAATAAACCTAATTGAGAAAAAATCCCAAAATAAGCTATCCTTAGCCTAAATTTCTCAGTTACCCCTCTGTTTAAAGTAAAAACTCTTGCAAATAGTCTAATATTGCAGTAGTTACCCAAAATGCCTAAAAAAAAAACAAAGTCAAACCTCCACATACAGATCTCATTCCACAAGTCTTTCAAAAGCCTCCAATCACCTCCCTGCAGACCTAGATTTCATTAACAAATTGTTTTATTTTTGCAGGTTATCATCAGAATATGGATTTGGGCCAACAATTTCAATACTAGTTGACAAAATTGTTTACTCCAAATTCTCATATTTTAATTCAAAAGCTTCATTCAAAAAATAGTTTGTATACAAAGAAAGAATGAAATCAAGTCAGGTAAATATCATAATGATGAAATGTGCACAGTGAATGGTAAAAAGTGAAAAGAGAATTCATAGGGAAAGTTAAAGAGTATCAGTGGTTAAAGTGTATCAGGTAAAAGTCAGAGTGAAAGTTTAAACAAAGTTACAGAGCAGTCAAGGTAAAAGAGTAAAAGTAAAAATGGAGTCAGTAATGGTAAAAAGAGATGAAAATATTTTCACCAACAATGAATTTTATCCAAAGTGAAAGTAAAACAGTTAAAAGAACAAAAAAGGTGAAAAGATGAAAACATAACAAGAAGGAACATTTTTGCAGAAATATCATGTTTAAGTCATTTTTTTTCAAAACCTATTGTGACCAATCCAAGATTAATTTTGAAAACATGTATGAGGTTTATATTCTTAAGGTCTTCTCCTACAAAAACCTCTCTCACTTTTCTAACATCCATTATGGATTTGGAAATATTAAACAATATTTGAAAGCTCTCTTTGCAGAAACTTCCTGTTAAGTCATCATTTTATAGAGAAGATTGGGGCCAATCAGAAATACATATTAAAACATTGAAGGATTTTTTTGTTTCTAAGAGACCCATATACGAAAACCTATCTCACTTTTGGCACAGTTATTTCAGAATGAGAGATACATGCACATCTTTACAGGCTATTTTTCCAACTCTCTAAAACTCTATTTTACACATATTTTTGCAGAGCCTATTGTGCATAGCTGGAGAGGAATTTTAGGAAACTGAAAGAGGTTTATCTCACCAAAATATTCATCCACAATAACCTCTTTCAATTTTTACATATCTATTTTCGATTGAGAAATAAAAAGGTATAATTTGACCCCAAGTTTGCAGAATTGCTGGAGCAGAATGCACAAAGAAAGGAAACAGTTAGTGACTTGGATGCCTCATCATCAACTAAGAGTTGAGATCAAATTAGAATTCTCTTCTTATTCATCATATATCCATGAGTATAGTTCCAAATAGGTTCATTATTTTTTAGTGTACTTTTATTAAGTTCTATTTATGTAAAACAGTTTGAGATATTTTGTAAACCAATCTTGATATTTTTCAAGATATTTTAGTTTAGAATTTGTATAAATACTTCACTCTTTGAAGTATTTTGGGTGGAATAAAATTTTTCATGACTACTATAGACATTTTTTCTGAATACATTAGGAGTTTGTGTGATTCGATTTGTAAAGCAGCAGACTGGAACTAAGTCAAACATACATCATAACTCAGGATTCTTGTGCTGATCAGATAAGTCAAGTATTTTCATGTTTTCACTGTTTATCTTTCTAAAGTTCCATACATACATTTACATGTTTTCTGTCTTAAATGATTAACTAGGAAATTTTAAACATGATTAGTTTCAAAATCTCCCTGTTTTTTACTAGTTATTCATTGATATGTTTTCTGCTGATGTCTGAACTTAAGAATCCTTAACTGCTCTTAGTCCCTTTTGACCCATTTCTTTCATCTTCTTTTCTGTAACTTAAGGATCCTTCATTGCCATTTTTTTTAGATCTTACCATTTCATCAAAAATCCTATTTCCAAACCCTTTTAAGGTCATCTACCCTACCGATAGTACATTTTCTCTTTTGACCTTATTTCCTAGCTCTGCTTGCCAAGAAATTAACTCCATAGCCCAATGGTCTGGTAGATCCCTCTGTGGTTTACCTTGAAGTACCTTTTATTCCCACCAAGCATTCAAACCAAACCAATTTCCCAATCATACCTAGCCTAAAATTTAATCCAAAACAAAGTTAAATCATAAAGATAGATCCCTCTCTGAAATTTAGGAGGGCTAGATCCTAGATTTCAAAAGTAGCTTTTTGGTTACCTCAGACTATTTCTCTTGAACCTGGAGAAATTACTGAGTGATAAAATCCTCCTCAGATGGTAAAATATTAGTGTGGCTAGAATTTCCAGCAGAGGAAGACTGATCTAGTTGGAGGGATTTCTTTCTTCATGAAATGCACTCACACTTTCCAGCACTCAGGCCATTTCCTCCTCATATCCCTGTAGAAATCCATCTTCCATGTTTATAGGAGGTGTATGAGATGGCCCTGCCTTGTTGGCCAAGGTTGAGGTGTTTTGTCATGAACTTAACTACTAAGAGCATCTTCATTTCACTAGACCTGAGGTCAAGGGATGGCTCCTTTCTCTTACGGATTTCCTTGGAATTGATATTTCCCTTCTTGGCTAGTCAGTTTCTCTATTATCTGGGTTTTCTTCTAATGGGGTTAGGACTGGGATTACAAATTTTTCCCAAGTTAACTGATGCTTAGTTAATTCATGAGTGAAAATCAGCTTTATTAGGCCATGATGGCTGATAACTGTATATGGATTTTGAGCTCTCCTAACCCGACTAGATATGTCATGCAACAAAGAATTCAAGAAAAATGGAAAATTGACTGAAATTTTTTTCTTGAGTATGGCTAAAATTTTGAGTTACCAGGATTTTACCATGTCTTTACATCTGTTGCATGTAATATACTTCTGAACGATGATTGCGAGTTCCTGCCATGGTTCCTTCAAATTCGTAAGGTGAATCCATTTTCCTTTGCGTACCAAATTCTCCTTTAGATCTTGGAACACTGCAACTAATTCATGTAAGAGAACGTGCATATCAGTCCACTTTGTCCCTGCTCCCGGAAGTCCAAAAACCTTAGCTATTACAGTTTTTGAAACTGTTATGTCTTTTCCTTTCACAATTGTGTGTCCATCCTCCAGGTTCTGTAGGAATTCTAGTGCCATCTCAGTGTTGAATCCCTTTAATTTTTCCAAATACGAGAGCCAACCAACATTCTAAAGTATAGGACAAGCCTATTCTATAATATTGAGTATTGTGGGCTCGTTACAGATAGATCTTCCACCCATGGCTGCTGTGTCTGAGAGGCTGAATTCCACTTCTGCATGCACTACTCATGACTTCATAAATTTAGAACATCACAAATACTGCATGCAAATACTTTGAAACTGTTAAAAAGGGTATAAATGCAATTATATTTGTTTGTCATATTGGCAGTTTTCGGTGGACATTGGTCATTAGTTCGCATGCTTGCTCATCATGTACACCTATGTACAATTTTTCCCCCACCAATGAGAGAAGGTCGTCCACGCCCTTAGAGCGTAGAAAAATAGGAAAGACGTTGAGGATCATTAACGCATCAGAATAATAACCAGAGCAATGTACATTGCGGCAGAAATCAATCAAATCAGCTCAACTTATAAGGATGGTGGGGAAATGATTAAAAAGGAGAAATGGAGAAATAATTATTATGAAAAAGATTTCTTCTTTGATGGACAATTGTAACAGAATCATGATAGGTAAAGAGTGGTAACAACTGCTGGAATTATGTGATAAGACATAATTAAGTTAATTCATATGTAGTTTTACCATGCACACTAGTTTTTATAGAGATAACACTATTCAGATGATAAGTTCTCCTTTGGGAATGGGTTGGTAAAAATAAGTGAATATAAAATGATTGGTTGTTTAACATGAAACTCCAATGCCACAAGTAGAGCCACTACTGCTAGCAGGCGTCCATAGCCTCGACAAGGTTGCTTTTTAACCCAAAAATGAGCTAGAATCCTCTATTTAGTATTTATATAATTTATTTATTCTTATGGAGAGACCACTGTGATAGCATGGTAACCAAATAACCACAGTGTCATTCACTAGGTTTTAACAAAGTAATCAGGTCAGCTCGTGATGATACCTCTTGTCCTTCAAGCATTGTTTTGCTAGAAGGTCATTACCGTGGTGTGGTGGCAATAATGGGAATGTTACTTTTTATCTCCTTATGATCATGGTAGGCTAGCTCATGATGAGATCCCCTATCCTCTCTAAAATATTTGCATGTTATTTTCATATTTTTATATTTTTGAATCATAAATAGAGGGAGGCTCATTAACTCCTTAAGAGTTAGGGATGATGTGCGGAGTAAAAAGAAATGCCAATAAAAGTTATACACTTATTACTAAGTCACCCTAACCTAGAAATTAGTCTTTCATAGTGTAAAAAGATAAACCAACATGGTATTAATATAATGAATTTTTTATAATATCTCTGAAGAAAAGATATCTAGCAATCCATTACATAGTTTGAACCATATCAATGTCTGGAAATAAAGATACCCATTAAAGGTAAAAAAAATCATAATTGTTATTAATATCATTGTTTTTCTCCTTCTTAGATGCATATTCCTTATCCCACAGATGATTAAAATGACATAATATATGAAGGAAAATAAATTTGGAAAAAATCATTTAGACAACTACTTATTATAAAAGCGCGGTTGTTCATTTGACCGAACAACGACTGTTCAGTCGATTGAATAGCAGATGTTCAATCAATTGAACAGAAAAAACACACAAAAAGAAAATGTGTTGTTCTTTTGACCAAACAGTGGTTGTTGAGTCGATTTAATAGAAACTATTCAGTCGATTGAACAACAAAAACGCACAAAAAGAAAATCCGTTGTTCTTTTGACCGAACAACGACTGTTCAGTCAATTGAACAACATCTATTCAATCGATTGAACAACAAAAACACACACAAATAATATCCTTGTTATTTTGACTGAAAAACGACTGTTCAGTCGATTGAACAGTAGTTGTTCAATCGATTCAACAACAAAAACATAGAAAATGAAAATCATTGTTCTTTTAACAAAACATCAAAAACTTATAAAAAGAAAATTAATTGTTCATTTAACTGAATAGAAAAAACTTATAAAAATAAAATCAGTTGTTCATTTAACCGAACACCAGTTGTTTAGTCGATTGAACAACAATTTTTCAATCTATTAAACAACAAAAAAACACACAAAATAAATTATGTTTTTCTTTTGACCAAACAAGGACTTTTCAGTCGATTGAACAACAATTTTTCAATCGATTGAACAACAATAACATGCAAAAAGAAAATCGGTTGTTCAGTTAACCGAACAACAGTTGTTCAGTTAATTGAACAACAATAACACAGAATAAGAAATTTTTATATTTTACAGTGATGGAATCAAAATCAAATGCAATACAATATATACATTATTTACAAAACTGAAAAAATGGATTTTTATGAAGGTAAAGTTGTTGGGTCATTACTCCTTGTAGATAAAATTTTGCATGGTGAGGTCGTCATATACTTGTTGGCAGAAATACTCCTTTGTGAGTGTTTTATGATAAAGACGTACCCAATGTCCATTTACTTGGAAGGAAGAGTCGAACCCATATATGGTGGTCAAAGTGAGATTGCCAGTGATATGCACTTCTTTAATTTCATATGGGCCGAGCCACCTTGTATGCAGTTTACCTAGAAAGTCTTAAAATATGGAGTTGAAGAGGAGTGCCCAATCTCCTTCCTGAAATGTCTTCTTCTTGATAAGGCTATCATGCCACTTAAACCATTGTTGTTGAACTGTTGCGGTACATTGCAAAGTAAGTAATCAGGCTTCATCTAATTCATTTATCTGTTGAAGTATTTTAATTTGAGCCTCCGTCAAGTCTAGCCCCACTTCTTGCTTTGTTCTGAGAGTCTTTATTTCAAATTCGATGGGGAAAATTGGTTCTTTTACGAATAACAGTTGGTATGGATAATATCCATTAGTGTTTTTCCAAGTTGTGTGGTAAGCCCACAAGGCCTCTGGCAGTCTAGTAGCCCAGTCGCACTGATGTGTCAAGACCGTTTTAGTTAGAATTTCTTCAATGAATTTATTCTAAGTTTCAACCTGCCCGTTCTCATGTGGGTGATATGGAGAAGTCATTCTATGCGTGATGTGGTGCTTTTGTAGAGTGGTTTTAATCTTATGTCCTATGAATTGGCCCCCCCCATCTGTTATCACTTTCCTTAGTAAACCATACTGCACAAATATCTAGAAAAGAAAATTAATAACAGTTTCTTCTCTAGCTCTTGGAAATGATATTGTTTTGACCCATTTTGTTACATAGTCTGTGGCTACCCATATGTAAGATTTTTGGTTTGAGGGTGGATTGAACAAACCAAAAAAATCCAGTACCCATTGTTCAAAAGGTTCTATCACTAATTGTGGTTGTAGGGGCATTTCATCATATTGACTGGGACGACCCATTCTTTGGCATCTATCGCAGGCCTGCAAATATTTCTTAACATCGTTAAAAATAGTGGGCCAATAATAGCCCATTTGTAATACTTTGTGCTTGGTTATGTGGTCTGCAAAGTGTCCAACGCAAGGCTCATCATGGAAGGCCCTTGGAATGTCAAAAATTTCATCTTCCCAGATGCATCTACTTATGTGCATATCAGCCCCTGTGTGGAAGAGAAACCCACCAATCCAAGAAAAGTGGGAAATGCGTTGGAAAAACAACTTCCTTTATTTTGCTGTTAAATGCCTGAGCAGTTTTCCTATTGCAAGATAATTTTCCACATCTGCATACCATGGTGCTTTCACTACTACTGTAAACAGGTGTTCATCAGGAAACTGGTCCTCTACTAGTAGAGGATCATCTATCTTTGGGACCCGAGACAAAAAATATGCGACTGGTTTATCTTTCCCTAGACATTCTTTAATAGTGATATCGAATTCCTACAAAAGTAACAACCACCAAGTCACTCTCCCATTTGTAATTGGTTTATTAGCTAAGTACCTAATGGTAGAATGATCAATATACATAAATACTTGATAGCCAGTTATGTAGTGTCTAAATTTATTTATGGCATATATGACTACTAGAAATTCCTTTTCTGTTATTATATAATTCAACTCAGCAGGGGTGACATTTTTGCTGATATAATAAATAGCGTAGGGATTTTTATCTTCTTCTTCACTGAGGACAACTCCTATCGCTCTTTTTGATGCATCTGATGAAATATGAAATGGTATTTCCCAATTGGGTCCACGCAATGCTGGTGCAGTCAAGACTAATTTATTTAAATCTATAAAAGTAGTGTCACACTTATCAGACCATTTAACTTCAACATTTTCAGTTAAAGCATACAAAGGCGCAACAATTTGTGAATTTTTTTTATGAACCTACGATAATATCATGCATATCCGACCAAACTACGTACCTCTGTCTAAGTAAAGGGTGTGGATAGTAAGAGAATTACCTCTACCTTTGCCAGATCTACCTATATTCTAGCTGGGGAGATGTAGTGTCCTAGGATTACGCCTTTCGTCATCATCATGTGACACTTTTCATTACTCAAACACAACCTGGTGGTGACATATCGTTCCAACACTTCTTCCAATGTCTGCAGTGCTTATTCAAAATCATCCCAATATGGGGTGAAATCATCCATATAAACCTCAATTCCTTCATTTATTAGATCGGTGAAAATGCTGAGTATGGCCCTCTAAAATGTAGCTGGAGCATTACATAAGCCGAAGGGTAACAATTTTTAAGAAAACATAACCCATGGGCAGGTTAACATGATTTTGTCCTGATCTTCAAGGGAAATTTGAATCTGATTATAGCCGCTAAAGCCATCAAGGAAGGAAAATAATTGTTTCCCTGGAAATGTATCAAGGACTTGATTGATAAATGGAAGATGAAAGTGGTCCTTCTGCGTGGCTTTCTTCAATTCCCTATAATCCACACAGATCCGCCACTTTCCATTTTTCTTAGGGACAACTACCATTGGAGAGACCCATTTACTATCTGAAATAGGATAAATAAATTTCACATCTAGCAACTTCTGTAATTCCTCCTTCACAATATCTTTAAGGTGCGGGTTCAATCTTCGTTGAGGTTGCCTAATGGGACACACATATTTTTCATTATAAATGTGATGGGTACACAATTGAAGATCTATACCCTTAATGTCTGAATAATCCCAAGAAAAATCTCCCTTGTATTTTTGCAAAACTTTAATAAGCTTCTGATGTTGGTCGTCATTCAGATTGTCATTGATGTTCAAAATTTTTCTTGGTTCAATTTCAATAGGTCTTCTATTATGAAGGGTAGTTGTGGGTATGTGCTGGTCATGATTATCCTTTAAAGGGTCTTCATGTGCCTCATTATCAATAATTTCTCTTAAAATTTGGCACTTTTCATTTTCTACCACAGCTAGTTGATTGATAAAATTATTAATTATGTCATCTTCAGTCTTATTTTTGAATTCAAGTGCTTCTGCTACTATGAGTGGTGAACGGATATTTTCTTCCAAGTATGCAAGTGGGTGTTTGGTAGGGGGATATAGAACAAGGTTTTTTACTACATCACCCTTATAAATGGTCATACTGCCTATACGACAGCCTAAGTAAGAATCGACTTTTGCCAACAGAGGTCGACCCAAAATCAAGGGATCTCCGTCCAGTCGGCTTTTTGGATTAATTACTAGAAAATCTACTAGTTACTCCCATGAGTCAACGGAAACCATGATTTATTGTAAAGCTCCTTCTGGTTTGACAACTCATATATTAGTGAGTTCCAACAAGGTGCAGGTTGGTTCTAAAGCGGTGAAGCCAAGAGTTTCACAGGTATCTGTAGTAAAAATATTAATGGATGTGCCCAGGTTGACTAGCGTGTTTGGAAAAGAGCGGCCATATATTTGGACTGTAACTATAGGACTCCCTGGATCTTCATACTTTATAGATGTCTCCCTGCCCAATAATAAATCAGACAAGGTTCCTACGACGTGGACAATTGGCGAATTTTTTGTTTTCCTCACAGGTTTTTCTATACACAGTTCTTTAATTGTATTAGCATAGATAGGGATGTCTTGAATGGCCTGGAGGAGAGGATTTTTAATACAAATATTTTTAAGTTCCCCCAAAAGATAAGAATCTAGATAAAAAATTGGTTTAGGTATCACTAATCTTTTGGGGAATGTGGGAGAAGCACTAACAAGTTTACCAGAGTCTTTTTGTTCACTTGTGGCTTCACCTTGTCTTATTTCTATATTGATTACTGTTGATGGATTGATTTTAGTTGGGGGGTTATAATTTTTCTTCTTGCAGATCTGCGACTTACCCTCGGCTAATAACGCGCCCAAATCTCAGCCTAAGTTCACTGCATTCTTTTTGCTTGATTTTGAGGTTTGGATTTTCAACGATTTGGATCAACTGCACTGGTCTATTGTTGGGATTCAAGTTCAGTTGAGATGGAAATTGACGGCGTATCAAAGGCTGATAATTCTGTGGTAACGGATATGGCGCTGGTAATGTGGGTTGAGATTGAGGACCCATTCCCATAGGTGAATTGGTTATTCCCAGGGGTCGCTGCCAATTTTGGGGCCAATTGGGATTTTGTGAAGTAGGGGTAGGCCACTGGGATGAATATGGATTGTTATGCCAAAATGGAGGAGAGAAAGAAGAATTTTTCCAACTAATTCCTGGAAAGGATTGAGTTGGCCAAGGGGACATGGAGAATGGTTGGGATGGCCAGGTAGAAAAAGGTGGTTGATTTTGTCATGTTGTCCCAGGGTTTTGTTGTTGATTAAATTGCGAAGAAGGAAAGAACTGGGATGGGTCTTGTGACATACTTGTAGTTTGGGCTTGACTGTGACACAAGACAACAGTAGAACTCCTATTGACTGGGCCTAGAGCCTCCATAAGTCTCTACAAGATGATTTTCAGAATACGATTATGGAAAACCCAATATCTCTTTCATTAAATTAACAGTCAGGATACAACATTGTTGAGCGTGAAAGCTTCAGTTATAAAGGAATGTAAATAAAATACAATTACAACATATGGATTATCATACTCCATTCTATTCCATCTATTGATATTTTATATCTTACAGAAAAATAGAACGGATAATGGTAATTCCTCAGGATCAGGAGATCTTGAGGATCTCGCAGCTGTCTAACAGTTTGTATTATAGAATAAGAGAGATCCTCCTCATTCGTCATTTTTCTATATGAACAGAAACAAGATATTTTTCCTTTTCTTGGCCACTTTTTTTCAATTGTTTGAACAACGGTTAATCGGTTTAGATTTCCTGCACATAAAAATAAAAGATAGTTAGCCTTTTTTCCCATAATTACATAATTTGTTGATAATTAGTTTTACCCTTTGTTTACCATTAATTCTTCCATATTTACTCCCAAAGTGAAGGTAAACACATGAAATTTAGTAATAAATAAAGCTAATTATGAGGGTAAAATGTACCTTTTTCATGGCCCAACACTTATCTTTCTCACCATCCTTCCATACTGTGCTCACTGTCTTACTTTCCAATTTTTTGAAACCAAGTTGAATTTTGTTTTTCTCCATAACGTGTCCACAATGACTCCCTGATGACCAAATGTCCAGGTAATGTCTATGTTTCTTTATAATTTAACTTTTTAGTAGATTAGGGTTTCTTCAGGCCTGGCCGCCAAAGCTGACTATGCCTCTGCACTATTCGGTTCTGTCGCCGCCGGCCAACACCACACAGTCTAGCGGCTCGAGGTCCCCACCGGCGTGTGCCCTGCAACCTCCCACACCCGAATTGGCTCTCGCCGCCTTAGCATTGCCCAAAGCTTTCACGTCTCGAGGCTGTCCCCGTAGGCGCTATGGAAGATCTGCGCAATGCTAAACGCACAAGTCGCCTCCGTCTCAAAAAAAAAAAAAAAAAAAAAAAGAGAAAAGGTATAGAGTTGTTACTCAAAGACAAGTCCTCAACACATCATTTAACAAGCAGTGCTCAAGAAATGCCTTGGCAGCCTCGACCATCTCCTCTATTCCCCCATATGCTCACCGCCCTCACTTGGACATAAAGGTGGCACGTTCAAAGGAGACCGCCACAATCGAAAGTTCCCGCCCTTCGTGGAGTGCTCGATCTTCATCCGCTGTTTATCGTCAAAGGCCTTCGTATCCGTGGACAGCAAAGACCATGCATAGTTCGTACACAGATCCGGCGAAGACAGAGGTTTTTAGATCACAGGCGACCCTTCCAGACATTAGATCCACATTCTTTCTTTCCCGCGGATTATGTTTCCTCGCTTGGGTGCGTGCCACGGATCTAGTACAGACCTCCTGCGAGATCTCAAACTCAAATTGGGAATCCCCCTCGCATCTCCTATTGCTTTATAAAGGTAAACAACTCCATGACCTTCCGCCCCCCGAAGCACACACAATACACAAACATGCTTCAATTGGGTTCTCCCCACGCGAGAGAGGACATCCCGGGAAAACTTCCTTGCCCTCGCTCTTCTCACATACTACGTGCCTATGCACAACCTTTTCCAAGAGTCGAAGTAAGCTGGGCCGAGACCAAGCCTTTCCTGGTGGACAAAATGGAGGAAACACCCTCCATTGAAATAAATCATCCATCGTTGGATGATTAATACCAGAAGTTTGCAAAAACAACCATCATTTGCAGGTTTAATGGACTATGGCCTCGATCTGCAGATGTATACCAGTGGATCCATTCCAACTGGACCAACAACTGCAAGGTCTTCTTTTACTTGAAAGGCTTCTTCATTATGGTATTTTCCTTCAATGAATATTATCAGAAAGCCTTAATGGAAGGCCCTTGGTTCTGGGGATCGGCGGGGCTCTTCCTTTCTTTGTGGTTTCTAGACTTCGACCCTTCCACAGCTGTCATCACCAAGCTTCCCATTTGGGTTAGACTTCCTAACCTCCCTGCGCATCTATGGCACTTCTCAGTCTTCCAAGGGATTGGGGATACCTTAGGCCGTTTCCTGGCCACATATACATCAAGGGGGGAGAAAAGAATATACACCTTTGGTAGAATATACGCAAAAATAGACATTAGCAAAGGGCTACCTGATCAGATCAACCTCAAAATTGGGGACTTCCATTGGAATCAAAACTTGGACTATGAGAACACTGCCTTCCGGTGTCGCCACTGCCATCAGATGGGGCATCTCCAGAACTCATGTGCCACATTCCTCGACAACAAGAATAATAACAAATGTAAATCCAAATCCAAGAGCTAGAAACCATGTGATCCACCCCCCATGGATGACATACACTCCTTCAGCTTGGATGAGGAGGAAATAGAAGCGGAAGAAGAAAATGCGGAGCACCCGAAGGACACCCCCTTGGCCAGCCCTGAGGATCCTTCTGCACCTCCGATCTCGCAGAAACGCATGCATATGCCCTCTTCCTCTAATTCAGATAAGCAGACTTCTCCTTCAGCGCAGAACAGTCAACAAATGGTTCCTGTCCAGCCAAGTCACAATGGCTGGGTCAAAGTTAGTAAGAAGAAAGTGAAAAAATGTCTTTTGGAAGTTTCTACCCACTCTGGGTAGATCCATCTATCTCGCTCTCTATTTTTTTTCTGTTATCTTTGTAATCTTCTGCTTTTTCCAAGGCTACTTTCTGGGACTAAGGTTGATATTCTATCCTTTCTGGCTCCCCTACTTTTATGCTTTTCTTTTTGAAAAGCCCTGATTGTAACATATGTTTTTTCTTAATAGAATTAGTCTCACTTAGAAAAAAAAAAAAAAATTAGTAGATTATAATTGCAAATTAAATTAAATTTTCCATTTTTTTTGGGAAAAAAATCATTTCGCAGTGCGCTCGATATGTTTGGCTCACACCGATAACAGCGCGCCCTATAAATTTGGAGGGTACACCAAATTTTTGTTTTTGAAAATAATGCAACACGATTGTTGCAGTGTATTTTGTAAATAAAAATGCACTGAGAAAGATGTGACATATTGCACATAACGGCATCACACTCGGTGTGTTTATATTTACCAAACACACCGCAAAAATAATATTTAAAAATATATCTATAGCTCGATGCGTTTGATAACCTAAACGTTCCATACCGGTGCAAAAAGGTTATATGTGTGTACTGGTGCACAAGTGTGCCACACCTCTATCAAAATTTAAAGTTTTCAACCAAAAATGGTGCCTCATACTTATATGTGCACTGATATCAATGAGGTTATAATTGAAAGTACACTGACACTAGTGCATGATTGTGTTTTGAGAGCACCGGTGGTTTTTTTTTAATCGAAAGTTACGTTTCCATACTTATAAATACATGTTTAATTTAATAAAGTAAAGTGTATTTTATGCATGAGGATGATTTATTTTATATTTCAATCATCTAGCAGAGACGTCAGCAGAGACCTTAGCAGGAGCAGGAGAAATAGGCAGACCCATACAATATCATACATGGCATGGCATAGAAAGGGAGAGGGATTTTTACCCTCACCCTATTATTGTAGTGACTTGAGCGCTCTTAAGGAATGTAGACCTCCTCAAGTTCTATGAGGAGGCTACATCCATAAAGGCACACGTTGTCTTATTGGTGCATCTGATTCCTATATGGAGTGCCCAAGATAATGCTTATGGTGTCGATCCTAGGGCGTGGTATAAGACCACTGAGGAGGACATATACTTTAGCATGGGCCTATCCAAGAGAGGGGAAGATTTCCCCAGTTCCTTGATGTTCCCCATGGGTTTATAGCTGAGTTTTGGCTTGCCTACACTCAGAGATATGTTAGGCCTCCTGCGATTTATCCATCATATTTTTAGGTCCGTGCTGGAAAACTATGAATTTATTATTTTGTTACAAAGGAGGTTAGGTGCCACTCATTATTAGTCACCACCATTTCACACTATAGTAGTGAGGGGTAGTGCATTAGTTGTCATCTTTTATATTATGTTTATTATTTGATTCAAGTATTACATTACATCAAATGGTATTCCCTTTTTTTGAGGCAGTTTCGCATGGATTTAAATAGGTTTTGTGCATTGATACATTGGAAGGAGACCTTCCCTTACAATTCCAAGTTTTTTGTTTAATTTTTGAGACGTTTCCAAAGACAAGGAAAAGGTGGGAGGGGAAATTTTTTAGCAGATGTTTCTTGAATGGTGCATCTAAAATATACAAACGCATCAGTGCTTTACTATCCATAAAAGCATCGAAACTACATATAACATGGTGCATCGTGGAATTTTTATTTTATATAAAAATAAACATGGTGCACTAAACAACACAACACAGTGGTGCTTGAACAGTCGATAGCACCTATTTCCTTCATATGGTAAAATGTACCATTTCATACCAGTAAGGAGCACTTTTGTAGTTTTAAATTTCAAAAAACTGTGGTGTTATTTTCCAATGACGCTCTGGTGTGGTAAACTTATCCAAATTCCCCAGGGCATCTTCTAAACCGCACCGCTAGGCTACTTTTAATTTCTAAAAAAAGAGTAGTGCTATAGTAAAACAATGAACCCAATGTGGTGTTCGGCGGATAAATCCTTCTTGCGGACAAGAACGATCTCCTTAGTATCACAAGGATAGCTAGAAACAAATAGGACAAATGTAAACTACTTTCTCTATATTATATATGATTTAGAATTTTCTATGATGAAGAAAGGACCTACCTGTGATCCAATGCTAGTTGAATTCTTCTTTCCTGTCGCTCCAAGAAGTCACCTCTTAAGATCTGAAAACAAAGACATAGAAGAGAATCAAAAGCACCTGCAACATATACTAATTCATAAATCACAAATCTATCTTAATGATCAAGGAATTTAAGAAATAATTCATTCAAGTAAACACATAAACAACTTATTGAGAAAACAAGATCCAATTGTATTATCTTTAAATAAAAGAAGGAGTCTTACAACCGCGTTCGCCTTGATGTCGTACAGGTCCTTCCGGGGTCCAGAACAAACGTTTTCCTTTGGTCTGACAAGTCCTTCCACTCTTTGAACCAACTTAACTACAAGTACGTTATCATTCTCGCAGTTAGCAAAAAGAGTATGTTTCTTCAGCAATTCCCTTCTCTATCGCAACTAACAAGTACAAAGCAAGTACTAAGTGTATACAAAATGCATAGAGAAGTTTTACATATGTGAGCATGTACCCTTGTGACTGAACCAAAGTTTCAATTTATAGGAGAAGGAAAGTGGTTGCAGCTCCAAAATGGAAGGGAAAGAGTCCGCTTATCAAGGGATTAAGTTCCAAAGACCAAGGAATAGGATCCTTTTATGAAGGAATGAATGTTCATGATAAAGGAGGGAGTAAGGCTTCGACTCGATAACGCCTTCTAGAAGCTTTCAGCTAGGAGAATATTCAACCAGTTGGTGCTTCTATAATTTACTTTTGCCTTCAATTTACCTTTTATAGGGGTTCGCAATTTTAATGAAGAAAACGTGTGGTCGGCTCCGCATTTTTTTGGAGCAAAAGGGTGCGGTGCCGTAGGTAAGGCTAAGGAAAAGTGTAGTACAAGTGTTTTTATGATTTTTACAAGCTTTTCTCCGAATTCAGGACTTGGTTTAGGAACTTTAGGGTTCTAGACTTCTAAGGGATCATTATATAGGTATTGATCAACCCATATAGACAGTAAAATGTCATGGTGACAAATAATGTGTAACAGATTTCCCCCTAAAGCGTGAAGATTGAGATAATTTGAAGAGTGAAGTGCTTTATCATTCCAAGGATTAGCTTGTGGAAGCCAGTTGGAACCTGTAAAAACATTCCACACACACACACACACACACACACATATATATCATCGCTGAGGTAGGCATTCCCATACTCAGAGCAAAAACTAACTAAATCAAAACTTAACTAAAATGTTCTAATATAGAAATGATTCTAATATTACATCAATAGTAGACACAATATGGACACAGCCATCTGTCATGAATAGTCTATTGCATAATGAAAAATAAAACTCTTCGCATCTTGGATGGTGGAAACTAGATCCAGGGTCTTGATTTCTGCTTCCCCAACTAGTACGATTCTATCCATGTGATTGATTTTGTCGAAGTCGAACATGGTAGAAACCACTTGATTACCAGTCAATGATGTGAGTTGTTAACAAGTGTGAGAGAAACTACCAATAATGAAAATGGCTCTCAAAGTACTCAGTACAATCCATGAAGTGTGAATAAATGATTTGAAGTCAAACACTTCATAGAATCATCCGATCGTAGGTCAATGATGTAACCTGTCGTTGAAGGCGAGAAATCTGCCATTAGGCTATGCAAATCCCAAGGTACTGAAGGATTCTAGATCAAATTCCTAGATGATGAACTATCATTGATAGAAAGTTACCCGTCGTAGGAAAACCCATGACACGAAACCATTAGATCAAGTTTTGTAGAAATATTTTGTAAGGACTGACTCAGGGATGGTCAACGCGAATGGAGACATATGTTTGCAGATGAATGGTTTGTTTGAACTATCCTCTTGAACACATAATGACACGGTAGATGGTTTGGTGGAAATTGACCTAAAGTTAATACCCAAAAACTGGCTGAAGACTTTCAATATGGTTTGATTAACTGATAGGGAAAGTATTTTCCCAACCCAGGTAGAAGTGTGAAAAAAAGTGTCATGTTCAAGAGTGGTATACTTCTTTTAAACAAAGTGTGACAACTAGATCCATTTTCTCTCTTTTTCCCCCACCATTTCTGGAATGTACCTCTTTATTTTTGACAAGCTTGAGGAGGATAACATTTTCTTGTTATATAAGCTCATCCTTAGGATGAGTCCAACTTAGTTTAAAATCGAACCCTAAGAAGGAGTCGTTCATTCCTGTTTGTAATTTACAGGTCCTTTACTGTTAAATTTTAACGAGTCCAGTATAGGAGAAACTCGGTGTTTTTCAATTTTAAGGAGTCAGAAGAAAAACTTAAGGAAACTTCGTGGATGTACGTTTTCATAAATTTAGTCTCTCAAGCCCGAAAAGGGATAAAACAATACAGGAGAGAACTCTATTGACTATGATTAGTCAACGTATGCATTTTTCGTAAATAGTCCATTTCAGTCCAGAAAAGGGGTAAACTTATACTGAAAGGATGACTACTCATTTTCTTTAGCGAGTTCGAATAGTCAAGTACCTGGCAATCTTTTCATGTTTAGAGAGTCTGGAAAGGGCTTAAAAGAGAACTCAAGATTTCACTTTTTCGTAAGTTTTAACGAGTTAGAAAAAGGGATAAAAATGTACTCATGGTTTTCTCTTTTTTTGTAAATTTTAATGAGTTCGAAAAAGGGATAAAAATGTACTCATAAGTTTCACTTTTTCATAATTTTTACCGAGTTCGAAAAAGTGATAAAAAGTATACTCCTTTCTCAAAAATGATCATTTTACCCAAAAAATCCTGTATTCTGCACAAAAAATTCAAAATTTAAACATACCTATTTATGATTAATAAAAATAATTCGGAAAACAACTTTTCAAAGTGGAAAATAAACAAAATTATATTTCATTTATTCAAAAAATCTTATAAAAAGGAGTTTTTCTAAATCATTTTTACCATTTGATTCCAGAATGAAATTTAAGAGCTTTTGGTGAAAAACGTTCCAGAGGAGATTACAGAAAATTCAACCGTCGAAATCGAAAATCGTCAGCTCCAAGTAATCCACATCATCCACGCCTTCATTTTTGTCTGTTCACTTTCTTAATTTAGGTTTTAAATTTATTTTTTGGGGGAAAAATATGTTCAAAATTTTTCCCACGGGGGTCCGCAGGTAAAACACATGACACCTGCGGACCCCGACAATTTTTCAAAAAGAAAATTGTCGTGGTCCCGCACTTTTTGTATAGGACGCGTGCGGACCCTCGCACTGTCTCTGTGAAAAAGGTGCAGAGGCTCCGTGAAGAAAACAAAATGATAGATTCTCTCAAAATAAACCAATTTTTTTCACTCAAATTTTTTCTAATATTCCAATTTTCCCATTGTAGAATATATACAATGCTTGAGTGGAGGGAACACGAACATGAAGAGGTTGATGAGGCCGCAATGGTACATGCGCCCACATTGCGTGTGTTGAGGGAATGTGGTTTATATAAATTTTGGGCTATTCAGGGTATGAGGGCCCAGGTAGACTTACTCACCTGGCTAGTAAACAAATGGGACGTCTAGGAACAGTGCTTCATAATTGGAGATCACCGGCTTGAAATCAAGCTAGAAGATACATATTTTCTTACTGGTTTATCAAAGAGAGGAGAACCAATCTCTTTGTTTGGGGCTAGATCAGGTGGCCAATCTGTCACTAGCCTTCAACAAGAGTTCTGCAATGAGGAAGTAGATCCCAAAGATAAATGCATTGATATAAAAACAATTATCCGTCCTGAACTGAAAGTGGTTGCGTTTACTGTAACCCAGTTGTGTGGGAGCACAGCTCCACACATTGCTACTAGATCCCAAATGCAGACTGCTGTTGATTGTTTTAGAGGCACCATTTTCAATTGGTGTGAGGCAGTATCGGCCAACGTAAAAGGAAAATTGACCAGGGAAAAGAACTCAAAGTTGAAAAACTTTGGGTATGGAGCTATTGTTGTCACATTTTCTCTAGAGATAATTCCTTCACTTGCCCCGCAGTTTATCTCAGTTGATCATGGTAGAGTTAAGGAGCCTCGGATGGTCTGATGGGTTTCACTGATGGCCCATCATAGTGAGGGCGGTGAGATTGTTCATTTTACTCCAGCTTATTTCCTTTGGTTGGAGAACCAAATATTTGCTATAGAAGATTTCCCATATACCGGGGTAGACTTTCGTGGTGATCGAGAGATGTCCCTTCCTCTGAGAACACAGTGGGATGACTCAACTAATAATCATTTTGACATGTTCTAAATTCTAATTTTAATTTTTTTTTGTTTAAATCGTCCAATATTGATGACAAAAATTTTTAAAATGCTGATGTTGTTCCATGCAGGCCAGCCACACTCCGTTTCTTCGACAGGAAGCAAAGAGAGCCCGTTGCAGCACCACAGGATCAGGCAGCTGAGATTCTTACTAATCTAGAACACAACCTAGAGCGGTTGACCTTTGATATCCCAGAGATTTCGATAGATGATGTCCCTCTCCATCTTCAGAGACATGTTATTGGAGTTCCTGGTCAGTTCAGGAGATTCTTGAATAGAGTAGCATGAGCTGTCGTGTACAATCATGATCACCACCACGGATAGTGGATGATTGTGCAGACTATGACATTTTTTTTGTATCACTATTTTTGCCGATTAGAAGGTGTTTTAAACCTATAATCGAGGACGATGTAATATTTTTTGAAAACATTACTCTACTCTATGATATTACTACTATTTCTGGCTATCTGTTCAACATGCTTATCGAATGTTGCTTTGATTTACTGCTTTAATGTTGCAAATGTATGTTTATAACACTAGTAGCTAATGCATCAACCAATGTGTTTAAATTTCTTAGAATGTGTTGATATTCAATGTCATCAAAATCTCGTTCCGAGAGATGTACCTTCAAAAATAATCTCAATAATACTGGGTTTTTAATTGCGTATACTCGTTTTAAATGTAATACAATGAGTTCAGAATCTAACCTAACGATCAAATGTCGAATTCCAAATGAAATGAATTCAAATAATAACTCAATCACTGCACTATATTCTACAATATTATTCCTTGTTTGACCGAGGCTTACACCATACATAGATATTAACTCATCAGTGGGTGAATAAATAACCCAGGCTACGAAAGAAATGTTCTGTGTATTATGACAAGCACCATCAGCAAAACCAATATACATTTGAAGGGATGTCGACATTTGCAATATCAACAGTAATCCAGATAATCAGGGATAAAAACAAACTTAACCTAGACACACTCTTCTAATATAAGGCACACTATCTACGAAAATAACTAATATACAAATAAGATTTCCACACAAGATTTAAGCATAATATCTCTTCAGATAAAGCCCATTTCTGGGTTTGTCTAAAGAGACCCCATCATAATCTGTCAATTCATAGGCCCCTTTTGCAAGCATTGGCTTGAAAATATAAGGACCATGCCACATGGGTTCAAATTTCCCAGCTCCTAGTTTATCATTAGCTTGGTCATATACCAATACTAGGTCACTCTCAGAAAAAACACAAGGTGTAACACTCCTATCATACTGAGCTTTCATTCGTTTTTTATGAGCCTCAGTAGCTAATGCAGCGATGCGCCGAGTCTCATCTAATTGAGCTAAGTATAAAAAGTGTTTTTCCTCTTCAAAGGTAGATGGTAGTAACTCTATGGCTAATTTGAGTGACGGTATCTCGCATTCAATTGGTAACACAACTTCTAAACCATAAACTAGATAAAAAGAAGTGAAAACTGTTGCAGTTTTTGCTGAGGTTCGATATGCACAAAGTGCTGATAAAAGCATAGTATGCCAATTCGATTTATGAATTCTGATTATCTTTTTAATCGTAGTGGTTAAAAATTTATTTATAGCTTCAACCTGACCATTAGCCTGCGGGTAATATGGTGTAGAACTATCATGGTGTAGGCAAAGTTGGTTGGAAATTTCGGTCATCATAATGTTTCGAAAATGGCTCCCATGATCAGTAATGATAGCTTGGGGTACACCAAATTGAGTAATCACGTGATTGAATACAGAAGTAGCTGCAGTTTTTCCATCTGCTGCAAATGTAGGCATCACCTAAGCCCATTTGGTAAAATAATCTACTACGAGAATAATATACCCATGCCCCTTGGCTGAGTGAGGGTTACATGTAATGAAGTCAATGCCCCATTTTTCAAAAGGACCGACAACAATTATTGGGTGAAGAGGAGCTGGTGGTGCATGCATTTTACAATCAAATATCTAAAAATTGTGGCATTTTCGGACTGCTAGAATGCAATCTTTAAATAATGAAGGCAAAAAATAACCAGTGTGCAATATCTTTTGGGCTGTGGCATACCTAGACATATGACCGCCACATGCTCTAGCGTGATAGTCATTTAAGACTTTTTCAGTCTCTTCGTGGATTAAACATCGTCAAAATACAGAATCCACACTGCGACAATAAAGCATGTCTCTAAGACTATTGTACTGCTGAGACTGGTAACGGATCTTTCATCGTTGTGAACGTGAAAGCTCAGGCCGAAAAGTTTGGGTTTGGAGATAAATGATTATATCTCCATACCAAGGATCTAAAGTACTGATAAGAAACAAAGATTCATAGGCGATCAGATGTTTTACCACAGTTTCTATCTCAGTATTTGGGAAGTCACGCATAAGTTCGGCGAACACTAGTGATTTCTTTGATTTATATTTTTCAAATTCTAAATCAAACTCTTGAAGGATTACTATCCATTTAGAGTATTTTCCCCCTAATAATTTTTTGGTCAAAATATACATCATAAGGTTACAATCAGAGATCACTATTGTTTTTTGTAACAGTATGTAATGAAGAAATCTTTGGAAAACTTGAACTGCTGCCAAGGCCAATTTCTCCACATGTGAGTATTTGATTTCAGTCGGATTTAAATTGTGACTGAGATAGTAAATCACATGTTCATTTTGAAATTCATCTTCTTGAACTAATACCATTCCGATCGTGGAATTAGAGGCTTCTAAGTATAAAAAGTAATCTAGGTTGTAATTGGGTGGATGCAATAACGGTGCATGGGTCAACGCATGTTTTAGAGCATTAAAATATCTATCAACGATCTCGTTCCAAATGAAAAGAATATGCCGTTTCAACAACCTGGTAAAACCTTTCATTAAATCAGAATAGTTAGGAATGCATCTACGCAGAAATTTAGCTTTCCCCTACAAAATTTGGAGTTGGCGAAGTGTGGAAGGAGGAGGTAAATTGATAATAGCCTCAACCTTCAAAGGATCAACACGAATGCCTTGTTTTGAAATGATAAATCCTAGTAATTGACCAGATTGTACACAAAAAACACATTTTTGCAGATTCAGGCGAATCTTATAATACCTACATCTCATAAAAAATGCTCATAAGTGAGTTGGATGATCTTCTCTGTGTAAGGAATGAGCAGGTAGATCATCGAGATAAGGTTGCACAATGTGCTTAATGTCATGAAAATCATAGGACATAGCCATTTGAAAATTTTCCCCAACATTCTTAAGTCCAAATGGTAATTTACGGTAAGTGAAAGTTCCCCACGAAAAAATGAATGCTATTTTTGGTTGATCAACAGGGAGTATTTTTATTTGATTATAACTGGAAATTCCATCCATAAATGAAAAAATTTCGCTTCCGGCACAATCTTCAATGATTTGATCGATATAAGGGGTTGGATATTTGTCTTTGGGACAAGCTCTATTTATATCCCTATAATCGATACATACTCTGATTTTTCCTTGTTTTTTATTAACAGGAATAATATTAGATACCCAATCTATGAGAGGGATTGGATAAATAAATCCTGCACGAAGTAATTTTTCAACTTCAACATTTCGTGGATGTATCTGACGTAATTTTTTTCTGATAGGTTTAGCATCCGGGTATGTTTTGATTTCATGAAAAACAATTTTAGGATCGATTCCTGGCATTTCTTCATAAGACCAAGCAAAAATGTCACGGAATTCTTGAAATAGGGCTTTGTATATATATCAATTTCATCTTTTCTACAAGAAGCGCCTATATGAATGTTTTCAACAATTCCTAGTTTTACCGATATGTCAATAGGAATCGTGGAAGAAATATTCCCCAAATTCACTTTAGAATTTGAATATGTGATCAATATTGGATTCTGGGGTTCCTTGACATAGTCAGTAGTGAAAATTGATGAAAAATTATCTTCGAATTTATCAAGCTCAGGTAAAAATGATGACCTATAATGGAGATCATCCCATGGTAAATCATCTATGGACAAAAATTCATGAATTTTTTCATCGGTATAAAATACTACTTTAAAAGGATCTGGAATTGATGTTATCGCTAAGCTTGAAGGTGAAAATGATTTTTCATTGACCACATTCATAGGGTTAGAATTAGTTGAAGGTGAACTGGAAAATGACTGTACTACTTGATATGCTAATTCAAACGGACTCAAAGGCATTGTGCCTTTAAACAAATCCAGTTCTGACTCTAAAGGCACTATCCAGGTGTCATCAAATGGAATAGTGCTTGATGTAATCATATTGATATTAGCTATAGTACGTGGTACATTAGGTGGAGGTAAAGAAAAAGTTCCCAACAAAGCAGAATATTTAATTAAGCCTACTCCTACATCCTTATAAGGGATAGTTGTTTTTCCAACATGCTGAATACTATCTGTAGAAGCTGGATCGGATGAATAATATGAGAGCTGATTGAATTTCACAATCTTTCCTTGATGAGGAAACATGATTATTCGAAAGACAGAAGACACGACAACAGTCATAGCATAAGACCAATTTCGACCCAGGATAAGGTTGTAATCTAGAGGGGCATCAACTACTTCCACATCTAGATTAACAGTTTTTCCTTAAACCTCTATAGGTATATCCTGTAAAATACCATATGGATGGAATACTCTTCCATAAAAAGCTTTGAGGATGGTTGGAGATCGGTTAAGCGTTGGAGAACCAAGCGATTTCCAACAACTCAACGACATGATACACGTAGATGCCCCTTCATCAATCACAGTATGAAAGCAACGTGTGTTTTTTACTAACACTGGAATCTGGAAAGCCATTTGATGGGGTAGGCGAGGTGTAAAATTATCTAGATCGAAGATCATAAGGTTTGAATCCTGCAGATCTACGGCTCCTAAAACTGACAATAGTAATTTCCTTTGTGTTGGACATGATTACAACACTTCCAAAGCCGATGTTGCCGAAGGGGAAATTGCCAAATCTTCGACAATGTTGTAATTTTGAGTAGCTCTCGCATGTGGATTGAAAGCTGATTTACAAAGTACATCTTTAGGAGGTGGTTTGATTACTAAATTAGGATTTTGTTTCTCGATGTGAAGCAGATTGGAAATCAAAGTAGATGCAGCTAGTGTAGAATTAGAATTTTCTACTTCTTTACCAGTAACAAGATTTTTACTACCATAGTCCTGTGATCAAGTCACAACCATCAAAATATTTGCTAATGTATTAGAAGAATATCCAATAATTTTACTATCTTGAATTGGAAAGGGATCCTTCAAGACAGCAGGAGTGGATGAACCTTTGACGAACTTAGAAACTTCTTCCCTATGTGGACATTAATTGGTGAAATGATCCTTGTCATAGATAAGACAAGGATAACGAGGTTTCCATTTGTCATCAGTTGATTCAGTTTTATCTATTTTTTGTTTATGAGGTGAGGTATGTTTATTCTTTTTCTTCCCCTTTTTCTTTTTGTCATATTTTGACTTAGTAGATGAATCTACAATGTGAATATCAGCAGTAGTTTCCAAGGAAGGTTCTCCTTTTGGTGAATCAGGTAAAGTTATTATAGGAGAAGTAATATTCAAATATTTCTTATTATTCTTAGTTGTAGTAACTGAACCGATTACATCATTAGCGGCATGAGAGCCTGAAGGAGTTGTAATTAACTAACTAGGTCATGGTAAATCGGGGATTTTGTCGTACAAAGTTCTGAACTGGGTATATACCAAGTCTAGATATTGAGCTTGAGCAATAACTTGTTCTTCTGTAACAACTCCTTCTTTGGCTACATCTTCAGTGATTTTTGGTAGCAATGATTTAACAAACCATTCTGCCAATATTTGATCCAGAATAAAAACTTTTGCCAAACGTCTTCTACATCTCCATTCATGAATATGATCTGATATATATGTAAAAGTAGATTGTTTTAGTGAAGTTAATAATTCCGTGCCATTGTCGTATCTAACTGGAAACTAAAAATGAGTTAAGAAGCCATTTTCTAGGGCATTGAAATTGTTAAACGAGCCTCGTGGTAGTTCAATGTACCACTTAGCAGCTAATCCTATTAACGTCCTATGAAAAAGTCTAAGTCGAATAGAATTTCCAATCAATGAGTTAGATGTGCACCAAAGGTGGTAAGTCATAACATGATTGGAAGGATCCTCTCCTATTTTTCATTCACATTTTGGGATATCACTAGCAAACTTATGAGGCATTAGTGGCCAATACAGATGATAATAGGTGGGATCATTCGTAAGGCAAGATAAATAGGGTAAATCCAAATTTGTTATGAACGACAATTGACGGGTAGGGTCTTGTGGATAACATTGTGAAACTAAACCATTCCCAGGAGGAGGATATCCAGGATAACTTGGAATAGGATGTGCATTTGGAATCATATTACCCCCTGGATAACTAGGAATAACCAAACCATACTGAGGTTGAATAGGTGTTTGATATGTATATCCAGGGTACGGTTGTTGCGACTAGACTGGAGTTTGTGAAACAGGTCCATATTGGTACAGCACTTGATATATTTGATAAGTAAATTGAGGTTGACTCGTTATAACTGTACTTGTACCAGATTTTCCTATAGGTATCTGAATAGTAGTCTGAATTATCAATCCAGACTGCGGAATAGAAACATGAGGAATCTATATTGACGTTTGAGGGGCAGATGTAATAGGAACTATAGACACTGCAGGAATAGGTGTGATAGGTTGAACAGAAGTCTAAACAGTTATTTCTGGTGGAGTACTAGGGAACTCGGGCTAGGTTGTTGAACAGGACCAGATGTAGGTGTTGGAATTGAAGGCTAGACTGGTTGTTGGGGTTGATTATAACCAACAGGTTGTCCTGCTTGATAATAAGGTACTTGCATATTTGGTTGTAAATTCTGTTGGACTTGGGATGAATCCCACACCATTCCAGGATATGAGCATCCCATTGAATATTGTACATAAGAAAACCCATAACTGGGTTAAATAGATGGCTGATAATTAACTGGATAATTTCCACCTCCTTGTAACATTTGTTGTTATGTATAGAACTGTTGTGCTAAAGGAGGTTGCAATCCTTGAGCAGGATACTACCCTTGAGGTTGATATTGACCTTGAGGTATGTACTGTCCCTGGGGTTGATATTGACCTTGAGGTATGTATTGTCCTTGGGGTTGATATTGACCTTGAGGTATGTATTGTCCCTGAGGTTGAGATTGACCTTCAGGTATGTACTGTCCCTGGGGTTGATATTGACCCTGAGATATGTATTGTCCTTGGGGTTGCCCCCCAAGCTGTATCTGCCTATTTTGAGGTTTCCCCCCAGGCTGTATACCACTACCTTGAGATGTGGGGTTCGAAATATTTTTAGACATCATATAAACTTTCTCATTGTTCAAAGTTCCAGTACTTGGTTTATTCAGGCCAGATGATGACATTGGTTTGCTTGGAAAAGGAGATGCTCCTGAGAACGTACCCCAGAGTGACTGATAGCCTATAGGAATAGATGGACCACCATAGAGGAATGTTTCTGGCGATTCAGAAAACATAGATGACTCACCTGACATGTTTAACTGAGGTCTATGACCTATTGGTGTAGAGTAAAAAGGTATTCGGAGTGGTGAATACTGAAGACCTACGTTTTGCAGAAAATATGTCAATGAAGAATACCAAGCGTCTTATCTAAAAGGACTGTAAAAAATTTATTGATGTTGTCTAAGTTCTAAATTTTCCTGAGTTGAAGGGAGAACGAATTCTTCTTCTGTATCAATGATTTCTTCAATAATAATAAGACCAGGAGGAAGACCTTCTGTGATCTGATTCTTCACTCTAGGTGAATCAGGATAATCAGGAATTGGAGTAGTAAATTATAAAGTAGGTTCTGATGTAGCAGGTTCAGTTTCTGGTTCAGAAATTTTAGGTCTTCAAGTGATAATTCACTTTTTTTAGAATCAACTTCGGTTAATTCGAAAGTTGAAACCATTTGTGGAGGATGTTCTGCTACTTGCGATTGATCTACTTCGAAATCAGGATGAGGGATAATAGATGATTCTCCTTGTTCCATTAATCCAGTTCTACTGATAACATTTAGTATTAGAGATTTAAGTCCTTGTAGCTGGCTAGGTGTGTACTCAGGGGGTTTCCCTTGAGTTCTGCGTGATCGTCTCGGTAATTTAGCCACGATTAAAACTTTTAACACATGCAATCAAAGAAAATTTCAATAAAAAAATCCTAAAGTCGCTAAGAAACAAACAAATGATCACACGCCTATAAAATATAAGAGATCAAACCACACACAAACAGTAGATTCTCGCACTAAAAACACTAGTTAGTGATGAAATCTAACATCGTAGTATTTTAATGCAGAAATGGTGGTTGGAACAGTTACCCTGACAACCTGCTTAATGAAACAGACTGGTGCAAGTTTCTCCACTTAACCCATCTTGAGTGAAGATAACCCTCTGGAGAGTCCAAGTGAGTCTAGCTGACATCTGCTCCAGGTACAGTGGGATCTTCCCTCCAACGTCACCATCGGAAAGAATCATAGATTTTATGGCCACTAAGGTCACCAACAGGAACAAATATACCTAGGGGAACAGTCTACGATCCTATGCACACGCAAGGGCAGAGTAACAAAGATCAATCCCCTTGAAGGATCCTTGAAATAATCCAAGGTTTACCAAAAATTGACCCCGGGCTCCTTGACAATGGTCAACCCGTTGTTAATACGTGTATATCTGCTATCTTTCCCAATGAGGAAGGATTGATTACCTCACTAGTTCGGATATGATCTCGTGCTTGACTCCTTTAAGAGGATCTTCCCAGAGCATACATGCTACTATTGGAATTTCCCTACCGCAAGATAGACTACTTGTTTGTTTTACTGTCTTGGAGAGTTAACTAAAACCTATTCCAAGACACGAGCCTAAGCTATGTTGGTGGAAAGAGCCCTAGAAAAATAAAAATTTCCTAGGTTGATTTTAATTAAGTGTTACTTTTAATTCGCCTTTTCTTAGGAAAATGGGCATGAAAGTGAAACTTAAATGGTGTATAGTGACCGGACTCCAAAAAACATTAAAATGCATCTATATGAGAAACAATTCATTCCTTTTCAATGAAACCTATCTAGAAGAAAGAGTTGAGGGATGAAATTGCTTTTAAAACATCAATCCTTTCTTTTAAAACAAGAATATATGAAAAGAAATTTTTTTCATGAGAACTCAGTGATTAATTTTTCAAAAATAAATCCATTGTATCGTTCAAGTTTGAAACTACAAATAAAACAGTTTCCAAAAGAAAAGTATGATAACTTAGAAAAAAAAATTCAAAACTAAAAACACTAATTTTGAACTCTAAAAATTTCTAAAGATTTAAATTTTAAGACTAAAAACTCTAAAAATTTTGTGGATGTTTTGCTCAGTCTGTAATCTAACCAAGAAATCCTTTGCTTATCTAGCAAGAAATCAAAATCATCCAATGGTGGTTTTGAAGTGAAATTCAAGGCTTATTGAACTAAAAGTCTCTTAAGATTTGTAAATAAAAAATTAAATCTAATTTTTCATAGAAGCAAGTTCTGCCATAAAGTCAAAGGCTCAGCAAGAAAACAATGAAATACCAGTGATCTAAGGTATATAAAGGTTTCTGATCTTTGAGCAACACAAAGAAAAAGCAAAAAATCACTTGTAAAATGCAAATATTTAGAAAATCACTCAAAACGTAGGAATGTTAGAAGAAACTTTCACAAGAGGCTTCTGACAGTGAATACAAGTCTGCGTAATAACAAAGAATCTTGTAAGATGGTACCAGAAAAGATAATTTTGATTTTTTCAAAAAATTTCTCAAGGTCCACAGGTTTCAGTATAAAAAGGTGTGGTACCGCACTGTTTACACAGAGAAACTGCAGAGGTGACCGCATTGTTTTAAAAAAAAAAGTGTAGAGACTAGAAAACATAAAGAAAAATAAAAAATTATAAATATATTTTTCAGGGATTCTAAGGCTAATTTACCCAAATCAGTGCAGACCAATAAAAAATCAGAAAAATTATTTCAAAAGTCAAATTCAAAGAAAACTAAGTTCAAAACAAAAGTCCCTAGTGGAGTCGTCATTTTGTTAGGCGGATAAACCGTTCTTGCGGACAAGAACGATCTCCCTAGTATCACAAGGATAGCTAGAAACAAACAAGAAAAATGTAAACTAATTTCTCTAGATTATATATGATTTAGAATTTTCTATGATGAAGAAAGGACCTACCTGTGATCCAATGCTAGTTGAATTATTCTTTCCCGTCGCTCCAAGAAGTCACCTCTTAAGATCTGCAAACAAAGACATAGAAGAGAATCAAAAGCACCTGCAACATATACTAATTCAAAAATCACAAATCTATTTTAATGATCAAGGAATTTAAGAAATAAGTCATTCAAGTAAAAACATAAACAACTTATTGAGGAAACGGGATCCAATTGTATTATCTTTAAATAAAAGAAGGAGTCTTACAACCATGTTCGCCTTGATGTCGTACAGGTCCTTCCGGGGTCCGGAACAAACGTTTTACTTTGGTCTGACAAGCCCTTCCACTCTTTGAACTAGCCTAAATACGAGTATGTTATCGTTCTCACAGTTAGCAAAAAGAGTATGTTTCTTCAGCAATTCCCTTCTCTATCACAGCTAACAAGTACAAAGCAAGTACTAAGTGTATACAAAATGGATAGAGAATTTTTACAGATGTGAGCATGTACCCCTGAGACTGAACCAAAGCTTCAATTTATAGGAGAAGGAAAGTGGTTACAACTCCAAAATGGAAGGGATAGAGTCCCCTTATCAAGGGATTAAGTTCCAAAGACCAAGGAATAGGCTCCTTTTATGAAGGAATGAATGTTCATGATAAAGGAGGGAGTAAGGCTTCGACTAGATAATGCCTTCTAGAAGCCTCTAGTTGGGAGAATATTCGACCAGTTGGTGCTTCTGGAATTTACTTTTGCCTTCAATTTACCTTTTACAGGGGTCCACACTTTTAATGAAGAAAACATGCGGTCGACTCTACAGTTTTTGGAGAAAAAGGGTGCGGTGCCGCATGTAAGGCTAAGGAAAAGTGCGGTACAAGTGTTTTTATGATTTTTACAAGCATTTCTCTGAATTCAGGACTTGGTTTAAGAACTTTAGGGTTGTAGACTTCTAAGGGAGCATTATATAGGTATTGATGAACCCATATAGATAGTAAAATGTCATGGTGATAAAATAATGTGTAACATGTGGTAACTGTATAGAAATGCCCCAGGAAATCTCAAGAAAAGCACCGCGATATTTTTTTATTAAAAAAAATGTGTTTCTTTTCGATATATCCCGCACCGGTGCGGTTAGAAAAACACACTGGGGGAGGGTAAAATAAAAAAACTCTCCTAGCCATATTTTTCATTTTAAACATCTATAGTGCAAGATAGATCTTGTTAGGGTCCCATGATTTGGCAGATTGGCTAAACCAAATGACAGGGTAACATCAGACCAGTCTTTGGAGTCCTAGGACCTAACCTTCTTGGACTCAGAGAGGGCTCTCTTTATTGTGTGAAGGATGTGAACTTGTTCGCGTCGGATGATTGATTTTAGGCTAGTTGTTAAGTGTAATTTGTTTGTTTGTTTTGGGTTGGGGTAAGATGACTAAGTACGATAGGTGGAAATGAGAGTTTGTCATATCAATAGGGCTATGGGGTCAGATGAAGTCTAGGGTGTCTAAATGATGAAGCAGAGTGTATTGTAGGGCCGATTTAGCAAGGTTAATGGATCCTTAGGTGATGATGAGGTGTAATGAACATTAAATTTTGGAAGAAACTAAGAGGTATTAAATGTATATAGTCTGAAAGCAATGACTCATGAGGTAGGGCAAACCATTAATCTCTATGAACAATACTCAAACTGATAAACATGTAATATGAACATTCCGGTGATACATAGAAGAATTAGAACTCCTAACTTTAGAAATTTCACCTTCATCTTTTTGGGAAAACACATAAGATAAACAAACAACTCAATATATGGAGAGGGAACTCCTAAAAAACATAAATCAAACTATCGGGAACTCTGAAACAAGTTGGTAAGCATGGGAAAAGGGCAAGATCAAAACAAGGCCTCTTTGTCTTAACCTAATCAATCAGTATTCAATGGAAAAGCTTCACAATAGGGTTTTGAAAACTTTAAATAAGTAGGGCATACCATGAATCATATTTATAATCTAACATACTAACCATTCATGAAACATAAACAAGTTTTAGTGGGCCTAAGGAGCAATCAAGAATTCCTTAAGATGACTAAAAGAAGAAAACATGAAGACTATAGAAAACAGGAGGTTTGAGGTGCTTCCATGGGAATATCTCAACCTATAATTTTCTGATCTATAGTAACCAAGCAAACTGAAACAAAATGAGGACAAGAAAACATTAACAAGTTAGGAAAACATCACCATTCACCAAGCTATGGAATCCTGCAAGCAAGTTTCTCCAACATCAAGCCACACAGGCCATTCATTCACTTCATAAAACCAATATCTTATCCAAGCTCATAAAACCATATATTTCTCTTAAACATATCAGCTACCCACTGATTACAATTAACCCTCATGTCTTATATAACAAATGAGGATAAGAGACTCTACTAGAGCATCTAGAAGCCTATTGGCCAAAGAGAAATATCCTAACTTGTCCTTGAGGCTTTGCAAAGACCAAGGCACAAAAATATCTAAATAAAATATCTTTTCCAACTATAAGAGGAAATAAAATTGAATTTTAGGCCTGACATGCCTAAGAAAACTTTCCAAACGCACATTTTTTCCACTCAGTTACAGGAGCGTATCACACTGTGTGAAACTCTGAAATTTTTCTAGGAGCATAGCACCAAAATAGGCCTTTTTGCAGCGGTGTTTTGGAGGCCTTCCCGATGTCAGAAAAGGCTCCATGATGGCTCGTTGGAAAGCTATGAAAATATAATTTCTAGATATACCTTTAATTATTCAATACAACCTCTTAAAGTTGCCCAAAAAATGGAAAAAACCAAGACTGCCAGGAGCGCAGCACATGCTCAGAAAAGTGGGCAGAAAAGGTGAAAAATGAGTGTTTTTCACCCTTTTGGAGGGTCAAAAAAACTCCAATTGAGCTGAAATTTGGTGAGCATACTCCTCTAGTGATGGGGAATCCAAAAATGTAAACCTCTCCCTCTGAAGATGCACTAAGAAAAAGCGCAGCACAGGGGGTGCTACGCTCCTAGGGGTCAAAATTTGGAAAAAACAAAAAACTTGTCCAAATTGCCTCAAATTTGGTTGGTAGGTGCATCATGGGTCATTTGAGACCTGCAGAGAAACTTGGGCCAAAATACCAAGCCTAGCTTGGTATTTTTCATATTTTGGTGTCGGGCCCTCATTTTGGGCAGTTTTGAGCTTTTTCCTTGCAAAGTGATTTCTCCGTTTATAATGCTCAGTCATTCTCCTTTGTAAGCTCAAGTCTTTGTTGGCCTTCTCCAGTTTGGCCTCTAGATGTAGGTTGGCTCTCTCAAGTCATGCTTCTCTGTTATGCTAAATTTCCATGGCAAGGGTTTCGGTGAGGGGAAATTGTTGTGCTTAGGTTGATTCTTCCTCTCTTTGCTTATCCAATGCTTTTCTTAGACCCATGGTCCTAAGTCTCTTTCTAGTTTGACCCTCTTTATCCTCACCTTCTTCATAGGCACCCATGTATTCCTTCAACTTCACTTCTGACCTTTGAGCCTCTTTTTGATACTTGAGTGCCCTTGCTTCATAGATGGCTAGTTGGCCACTCATTTTCTTGTTCTGCATTTGTAAAAAGTGAATGAGATCCTTAGACCTCTCTAACTCAAATTTCAAGTCTTTGATATGTGCGTTCCGATCTTGTAGAAGAGAGTTTACTATTTGTGTCTCATTTTCATCCTCACTGTCTATGTGAATGAGCTCAAATTATTTTTCTTCTTCATGATTGTCCTCTTCCTCTTCCACTTGTTGTTTTCCTTTGTATTTCATTGGATTTGAGGAGGAGTGCATGGCCCCTTGCTCGTTGGAGGCAGCAAACACATGCCTCTATCATCTTTGATAGGTAAAGGTGAAAGGGGAAACAAGTTCTACTTGAAAAGCTTGATCACTAGTGAGCTTAGAATTGTTTTTCTCCTCATGGATGATCTCTATTTGTGCATCTCCCTTACCTTGTTTTTGGTTGCCCCTTTGACAAGCACCCTCACTATCCTTTATACCACCATCACTATCAACATCTTTAGGACCATCCCTCTCTATTTTTGCAATGTTAGAGGTGCTCTGATCCTTGTTGGGCACATCTTCATTTCCATGACTGTCACTGGTTAGTTGACTATTTTCACCTTGAGAGGCTTCCTCTCCTTGGTCATCATCATTCTGATTTTCTTCTTCTTTAAACTCTGTTTTTGTCCCATAATCTTCATCATTTTCAACACCTTCATCATATTTTTCAAGCTCTGCATTTGTAACACTGTTTTCTGCTTCATTCTCTTCATATCCTTCCATGCTATTATCACCCTCTTTGTCTTCCTTACTACTGTTTTTTTGTTCTTCATGGTCACTGCCTTGGGTAACTTCATTGGTTGGCCCTTTGTCATCATTTTCTTGCCTATAGAAAACAACTTTAAACTCTCTTTCTTGACTGTCTTTGTTATCATTTGCAGCTTGGTTCTGGTGAAGTGCATGAGGAGCCTTATGTGGTATGAATAGACTCTAGAGAACCTACCCCCACAGGTGAAGTACTTCATGATGATCCTCATCAGGAGAGCATATATGTTTGTTGGTGTTCCCATGTTTTGGCCAGGTTGATAGAGACCAAAAGATGAGACAACATAGAACCACTTTCAGACCCTAGGATCTAGCCCTCCTAGGTCCGGAGAGGGATCTCTCTATGATTATCAAAGGATAGATGTCTTTGAAGTTCTCAATTGTGATTTTAGGCTAGTTATAGGCTCAAGGTTGTTTGTTTGATTGTTTGAGTTTGGTTGTTGAGAATCAGGAAGGAAGGTTTCACCATAAGACAAGGATGGGTAAAGAAGGAAGCTAGGCAAGAATAGATAACTCGGGGAACATCAAGGCCATTGGGCAATGGAGTCAAGAAAGGATTTACTTATGTTCAATGTGTAAGCTTCAATTGGGCTAGTCATCTAGAGCATTTGGATCTCAAAGACTGATTGGTGGGATGGAACACTAAGGGATGAGAATGAAGGATGGAAAACCATCTGATTCCGTCTATAGATCAGGCCGGAGGTCATTTAACTCCAGGCCTGCTTGGACAAAACCATAGGCAACACAAGGGGTCTTGAAAAGGTTTGTATTGGAAGGGCAGGTTATGAAGAGGCAGCGGCAGGCTTTACACCTCCCAATGTTCCTAACCTCTTTCAATTAAATCTTAACAAAGACATCTGAACACTGATTCTATCAACTTGCACATCAGAGAGCAGGCAATAATCATCCGCTACACTGGTTTAGTCAATTAAAAACAACATTCAGATACACATATGAGCAGAAAACATTAAAGACTGAGAGAGCTGGGACATAAGGTACCTAACAAGGGTAAATCTTATATCATGCATTCAGATGTCAGTCAGAAGAACATGAAATGAAATGGAAATAAACACAGAGATAAGAAAAACATCACCAACTACTGTAGATCAGGATCCAATGAAAACTGCTTATCATGTTAAACACAACACCAATCAGGTACATCACTGCCCAAAGCTTTTACATTCAGCCTGAATACATCATATTTCTCAGCCTGTCATACAACTATTACATAGGAAACTTGGCTCGGGACAAAAATGCTTGCAATTCACTGATAATCCAACAACAACCATTACAATGATATCCCTCTGTGCTTTATAGCAGAAGAGACACAGAGGACCGACTGAGGAGGTAGGTGAATCTTAAATGTTACATTTAAACACAACAATGAATGCAGGGCCGAGGCCCATTCTGCTTGATACACTGTATATTCAATCATTGTCACATTCCTCGTGAAAGAAAGATCTGCTCCGGACACGATTTGACCCTTTGGCTGTAGTACTCCAGGTGATTTGATCCAAATAAAAGAACTTGCTGAGAGGTCTGCCTCATGGGTGTTAGATTGTTTTGAACTATAGCTGGGACGAGAAATTCCTTCAAGGACACGGCGCATAATAAAGACTGTATGGGAGACCTGTCCTTTATGGAAAAACATTATGCTGATAAGAAAACCTTGATATTACCTCTTATTGATGTTCAGGATCTCCAGAATCGATCCTCGGGGTCTTCAAAATGATGCTTTGCCTCTTTAAACCTCTGTTTCAGGGCTTAAGATCTTTGTTGACGCGCATTAATCCCTCTACTCTGTACTGAAAATCCTTGCTGCTTCATGACTGCCTCTGTCGGGTTAGCTCGAGCTTTTAATGGCGCCGGCAAGATTTTCGGCGTTTGAACTCCGCTTTCCTTTAATGTAAGTCCTGACAGCCCCATTCCTTGACTTTCCTGATGGTACTGGTTCATTGGATTTGATCCTGACTGCGCCGCTCGCCATTGAGGTAGTACATTGAACATCGGCGGTCCTCTTCCTTTGGAAACTCTGCATCATAGGAAAACTCATGAAGAAAATAGTAGACGGAGCGATGGGTGCAGGGTGGATGAAACAATAGTGCGGCGGTGGTGGAAACCATGCTTTTGTGTAAAAGAACGATGAAAGTGCAATGGAGTGGTGGAATGCGCGAATAATAGGGTTTGGTATGATCATGCAGCGCATACCGTTGGATTCAGGCCTGGAGACGGAGATCAACGGTAGAGATTGATCTGCGGGCTGACTTATGAACATGGCGGAATACATATGAAACTTTAGACTTTGGCGAAAATGTATGGAAATGCAAACAAATGCAACGAAATGTATGTAAGAAGTGGGACCCAGCGGAGGCGGAGGGCGATTAAATCAAAACCGTTAGATCTTAACCCAACGGACGGATAGGATGAACTTGGGCCAATCTCAATCGGAGGTCGGAGCGGGGAGCAATCACAATGCCCAACACGAATGTTCCGATTGTGATTGGGGAGACGCTGTGATTAAACACCAACCGTGGGATCTGGGATCAGATCGACGGTCCACGTCTAATCGGAGGGAGATGGAGAGGGGCAGCGGAGCAGCGATGCGACAGCGCTGAGCCGTTAGATCGGCGGGAGAATGGAAGGCTGCGATAGAATCGAAGGACGGAGGGAAGGCTTGCGAATGCGATCGAGCAGGGCAATGCGATTGAGCGCTGGCCGTCGGATTGTGGAACAGATCAACGGCTCAGATGCAATCGGGGAACAGCGCGATCGGGGAATCGGAAGACAAGGTCGCGATTGATCGGAGGGTGCGACAAGGATGTTGCGATTGTGATGGGCGGGGGGCTTGCTATTAGCGCTCCGCCGTCGATCTTTATGACAGATCAACGGACCAAAACTCATCGCGAGACTTTGTGTTTAAAACAATCGCATCGGGGGTTTTCGGCTGTAACAAAGGAAATGCACCCGCCGATAGTTCCGATCACGATTAGCACTCGGGACTTAAGCGCTTGGTCCCAGCACCGGGCATGTGTGGGAAGTGGTTAAGGGACTTGCGGTAAGGGGCTAGGCCCTATATGAAGGTCGTAATATGGGTTTTTTGCCCATTTTGATGGGTTTTAAGGGATTTAAAGGGAAACGATAAGGGGAAAAAGGGGAAAGAAGTTAAACAAAGGGTAAGAGGGAAATTTAAAGGGGATTTTAGGGGGAATTTGAGGGTAAAAGGGAAATAGAAGGAGCGATGTATGTTGTAGGGGTAAAGGAAGGAATGACAGGCCTTTTTAGCAGTTTACTAGCAGAGGTGGATTTGTATTAGGCACAGCAACTGAGAGACTTCAAGGAGGATGGGTTTTCAGGGGAAAGGCATTCCTTGAAGACTCAACAATGAATTAGCCCCCTATTTGCTTGTCAAAAATTTCATAGGGGGGCTAATAGTGGCTCCACATGGGGATGGCTTCTTCTTCAAGGAGTCAAGAATTCAGAAAATGATTCGTAGGCTGGGATACCGTCGCTATAAGCTATCTTTCTTCTTTTCTTAGATTAGTCGCTTGGGCCAATATCAAATCAGCAGAAACATTTTCCAAACCAATCTACCTACCCAAACCAGAGTTCTAACAATTTTTCTCCTTGAGTGCATTTGGATTAAAGTATCCTTACATTTTATTTCGCAAAACAAAAACAAACCTATTCTAATTCTACCCTTATTTCTCCATGAGGCCAGATTAGACTGTTGGCCTCATCTATTTCTCTACCTAATCTACTACCTGTTGGGATTAAACTGTCCAACAGGTTTCTTCACCTACATTCTAAGACAGGAAATTTAAACACTTTAAACACAGCCAAGCCAGGATTAGACTGTCTGACTTGCTGGGCAGAAACTTGAAGAAAACAAAACTGAGAAGGCATGGAACTCTGCAATTGTGAAACATCCTTCTTTCTTTCTTGTGACTCAGGTTTTGAGCATATTTGAGTCACTTCTTTCCTTTGCTCCAGCTCTGATTTTGGGCATATTAGAGCTGGATCTCCTTTCACTGCTGATCCAGATTTTGAGCTTGTTAAGACCAGCTATTCTTGTTCCTTTTGGCTCAAATTTTGAGTTTATTAGAGCCAATCTTCGCCTCAGAGGTTCATGTTTTGAGCATGTCTGAACCTCTCTTTTCATTCTGTTTTTTTTTTTGGGACATTTTCTTCTCTTTTTTGCTGAAAATGAAAATTTGCAACGGTATATACAATGGAAATGAAACTGGAAATGGAGAATTAGCAGAAATAGTGTTTGAGCATCCTGCCATTGACAGGACCCCCAAACAGCTCTGTACCATCGAGTTCTTGTAAGAAAAATGCATTAGGACCCACAATGGCCTGAATGATGAATGGACCTTGCCACAAGCTGTCGAATTTTCCATGTTTGCCTTTATCCTCTCTTCTTGAATCCCACTTCAGGACCTTGTCCCCAACCTTGAAATTTGCTGCTTTGGTTCTTTTGTCAAACTGTCTCTTCATGTTTTCCTGCACTCTGACAGCTCTGTCATAAACTTGCTCCCTTGTTTGCTGAAGATGGATTGTTTCATTAATTCTCCTTATCATGTTGTCTTCTTCTGATTGGATTTCTTGAATAAGCTTTACCACTGGTATTCCAAGGCTAGTAGGAAAAACTGCTTCTGTCCCATAAACCAGCTGGAAGGGGGATATGCCAATAGATTTCTTTGTAGTGAGCCTGTCTGCCCACAAGGCATGTATCAAATTTTTATGCCAAGACCTTTTATTCTCTTCCAGCAACTTCTTAATGATTGTAACCAGGATTTTATTTGATGATTCAGCTAAGCCATTACCCTGGGGGTAATAGGCAGTTGAATGTCCAAGCGCAATTCCGTACCTGTGACAGAAATCAATCATTCTTTTGGATCCGAAAGCAGCAACATTGTCAGTGATTATTTTCCTTGGGCAGCCAAACCGAGATAAGATGGAGTCTTCTAGGAACCTAATGATGACAGAATCAGTGGCATTCCTAGTGGGTATGGCTTCGATCCACTTAGTGAAGTAATCAGTAGCAGTCAAGATCCATTTGTGTTGCCCAGAAGAAGAGGGGTGGATTTCTCCAATGAAGTCTAAGCCCCACTGCATGAAGGGACCTTCTATGGTGATAGGTTGCAGAGGGAGGGGAAGGAGCTTTCTTTTGCCCTCAAAGATTTGGCATTTGTGGCAGGCAAGAATCATTTTATGGACATCACTAAAGAGTGTAGGCCAATAGTAACCAGCCCTGAGTATCTTATTTGCAGTGGCCTTCCAACTCAGGTGGCCTCCACACTCCCCAGCATGGAATTCTTGTTTGATTCTTTCAGCTTCAGTTTCAGGCAAACATTTCAGCAAAAGACCATTTGGATTTTTCCAATATAGACTCTCATTCATAATGCAGTAATTTCTAGCTTTGAGTTTTATGAATCTAGCCTTTGTTTTGGACAGTTCTGGAGGGGCATTGAGGTGTGTGAGCACGTAAAGGATATCAGTGTACCAAGGAGAGTTCTGAAACTGCTCCTCAACAGTTTGATGGGGCAATCCTTCCTGCTCATCCAGGGCATTCATCATGTTAATATCAAGGGCCCGTAGATTAGATTCATCCATCAATTGGGCCAGGCCTTGACCTTTGATCAGCTTGGTGGGTTTGATTTCAATGTCATATTCTAAAATTGTAGCAATCCATTTGCCCCTTTTCCCATCTGGGTCTTGGGACAGGATATCTTTGACCACTATATTTGGCACATAGGCAATGGTGTGAGAATGCAGAATGTACACCCTAAAGTCTTTCAAGGTCTTGATCAGGGCATAGGCCTGCTTTTCCATGATGTTGTATTTTAAGGGTGCATCTCTCAAGGCTTTACTGAAGAAGGCTATAGGCTGTTCCTTACCTTCCGAATTTTTCTGCAGCAAAACTACTGCTATTGTGTGTGGGGAGGCAAATGAAAAGATCAGAAAATATTTTGAGAAGTCAGGGCTGATAAGGATAGGGGCTTGGGTGAGTGCGAGCTTTACTGACTCAAAAGATTTTTTGGCCTCAACAGTCCACTTGATTCCTGCATCTTTCTTTAGCATTTCAGTCATTTTCCTAAGATGCTCAGCAAGATTGGGGATAAATCTTCTAAGGAAATTGATCTTCCCAATGAAGGACTGTAGCTCCTTGATGTTTCTTGGATGTGAAATTTGAATTATTCCCTCAACTTTCTGGGGGTCTATCCTAATCCCTTTCTCAGATATGATGTGGCCCAGAAGCTTACCTTCTTGCAGCCCAAAAACAGTCTTCTTAGGATTTAGGGACAGACCGTACCTTCTACATTTTTCAAAAACTTTCCTCAGATGTTTTAAGTGTTCTTCTTCTGTTTTAGAAAAGACAGCTAAGTCATCCAAGTAGATAACTATAAAGTGTCCAATCTCATCTGAGAAAGCAATATCCATTGCTCTCTGGAAGGTAGCTCCAGCATTCATCAATCCAAAAGGCATTTTCACATACATGAAGGTGCCCCATGGAGTGGTAAAAGTTGTTTTGAGTTGATCTTCTGGGAGTACCAGAACCTGGTTGTATCCTGAAAAACCATCCAGCAGGGAGATTCTTTTAGAGCCCACTACCTTCTGTAAGATATGTTCCATTCTAGGCAAGGGGTAGTTATCCTTCAGGGAGGCTCTATTGAGGTTTCTGAAGTCTATGCACAGTCTAATCTCCCCTGTTTTCTTCCTTACAGCCACTAAGTTCGACACCCAATCAGAAAACCTTACAGAGACTATAATGCTCGTGTTTGGTCAATTTAGTGTGTCCTAAATTGCTGCATTTAATTTGTCAATCCGGGAATCGTAAGCCGATGAAGTGCGGCGCACTATATGTGCAAGATAACCTATTTCTTAACTTTTTGTCGTTTTTGGTTTTCTAAGGTGAAATGGAAATTCTAAGATGAAAACAAGTTTGGTTATGTTTGTTCAAGGAAGTGATATCCCTTATAATGATTTACCAACTTGAAACTTTTAAAAAGAAAATTGAAATTTACAATGACAAGACTTGAAAAGGAAAATGGAAATGTACTGCTGAAATGAAAAGGTGCTGCTAATCTAATAAATCAAAACAGTAAACTAGTGAACATGAAAACCAAAATATTCTTGCTGCCAACTAAACACAAAAGAAACTATGCTTAAGGAAATTAAAAATTGCAACAAAATAAATCTAAATCAGATTACATCAATTTATCTTCTGACCCTTCATCATTAGTCCAGCTATGATTTTCGGAAGTAATCATAAACAAATTGAGTAACTGATATTTAATTTGCAGAAAGTAAACTAATACTAAACCATACACTCATGATTCAATCCCTCACCATCAGTCCAGCTGTGGCTTTCGGAGGCAACCGAAGATGTCATGCATGATTTAATATATCTAAATTTGCAGAAAAGAAACTAATACTAAAATACACATTTCATAATGCAGTCCCTCACCATCAGTCCAGCTGTGGCTTTCGGAGGCAACTGAAGACGCTATGAGCAGCTTAATATATCTAAATTTGTAGAAAAGAAACTAATACTAAACTACACATTTCATAATGCAGTCCCTCACCATCAGTCCAGCTGTGGCTTTCGGAGGCAACTGAAGATGCTATGAGCAGCTTAATATATCTAAATTTGCAGAAAAGAAACTAATACTAAACTACACATCTCATAATACAATCCCTCACCATCAGTCCAGCTGTGGCTTTCGGAGGTAATTGAAGATGCTATGAGCAGATTAGTATATCTAAATTTAACTATTGAAGCAGATAAGCAATACTAAAATTAAACAAAAACTATGAAAAGAAAACTAGCAGCAGAACAATGTTAGTTCCATGTCATTAGTCAAAAAGCTATGAAAATGCCCGGGCTGCCTATCTATAACCTGAAACAAGAACACTGATCAGTGATTAACAATCATAAAGCATGAAAGACAAAAATGAAATGGAAATTATGGAAGTGTATAAACAGAAATGAAACAACTGCAAAGTATGAACATATGAATGGATTATGATACAATGATTTCTAAAGAAACGAAATGAGAAATATACACTAATACACAAAACCTTAGCTGAGCAGGGGCCCTCTACACAGCCTTGGCAACGGTCCTCAAATATGAATTAAGTTGAAAAACAGAGTTTTCTCATATTAAAAAGCAGTCATTACAGAATGGTAATGTTACGGCACAAGTGCAGCGTAATCACTACAGAGCAAACTAATCAAAAGATAACAGAGACTACATTCACTAATATCAACTAACTTCATATGCGTATGCAAACGCAATATATATAACAACAAACTATAACTGTTTCCTAAAGTTCATGCTAGTGGAGAGCACGTAGACCACTACGTCCACGGATATAGGAGCATGGCCGTGTTGGAAAGTAAATCTACGAGAGGTGTATGCTTGAATTCGACTCTAGAACCCTGTACAGATGTCGATTTAACCTCCGCAGGCTTAGAAACGGCCGTATGGGTCTTCATGTGACACGAAACAGAGTCCGGCCGACATGAAACTCCATGGTTGACTTCCATGTGGATGCTTTTGACCGCGGCTTCTTTGGATGAGTTTGCTTGAACCAATAGGACACGAACCATGTCCACGTCATTCCTGACCTGCCCATGTGGCTCGTTTCCCTTGTAGACACCTGTAGCATAGAGTTTCACAAAATAGCTGCAGAAAGTTGCAGCAGCTGCGGAAAGTGGCAAGATTCCGCAGCTGAATGAACAAAATCTAGATCAAATAGTAAACACAAAAATATAATTAAAAACCATGTTAGATGCTCTTTTGCACATGATATTGACAGTTTGGGAGGTTTAGGTGAGTGAAAAAGGTATGGAAAAATGTATGGAAAAGATGCAAATTTGGGACTCAACATACCCCCACTGTGAAGGTGTTGCATGTCCTCATGCAACCAAAATGTTGATACTCTTTGTTCAGTTCATGTGCCTTGATACTTCAGCCAGCACATCCAATCCTCTTCTCTTCTTCCTTGGAACTACCATCATTCTGGGTTTCTTCATTAAGCACCTAAATTTGATATTTACAAGTGCTCTGCTCAATTTCTGGCATTTCCTTTTCAATTTCTTATTCTTCTTTTGCCATATTCCCAAATGTAACATAGTATTATCATGGATGATCTTGTCCAGCTTTCCTTGTTCTTTCAATGTTTCATTTTCATTTTTTATGTGCCTATTTAAAAGCTCCAGCTCAAAAATTTCCTGTTTTAATGATTGAACTAAATCATCCTGCAATGTATGAGGCTGAATAGAAGAAGTACTTGGACCTGTGGCTGCCTTTTCCAAGGATTCTATATAGTCATATACCTCCTGCTGCTTGGGGTCTACTTCCGGTGTCATTTTCATTGGGCTGTCCCCAAAATGCTGTAAAGGAGAATTATGTTCAAAATCTGGCCGAGGAGGGATTACATCAATATTTTGCTGAGAATAAGATGGAGTATGCTCATTGTCCGATTGGGAATGAAAGGAACCAGGTTCACTAACTGACTGAGATGGACTATGGTCAGTTGGGGACTGTTCAGATGTCTCCTCACCCAAATCAATGAAATGAGGACCCTTAATTTGCGTTTTTCTCAATTTCCCTTTAAGTCTGTTGCTTCTCCTCACACGCTGTGGTACACTATCCTTTTGTTTTTGTTTTCCTTTCTCTGCCTTCTTGGGCATGGATGACTGTTTTTGAAGATAAACTAATCTTTCAGAGAGCATTTGATGATCTTCTTCTTCAGAAGAAGGAGTTTTATGTACAGCCTCAATAATTTCTTTCCCTTTTGGTATTATTGGCTTCTTACCTTTGATTTCCTTCTTCTTTATTTTTACCAATCTCTCTTCTCTATCAGTTCTTTCCATAGTAGTAGTAGGAGTGTTTTGGATTTCCTCAATTGTTCTTTTCCTCCTACTTCTTCTTGCTGTGCTAGCTGCGGGAATTTCCTGAGCAGGAGTAATTTGGGTTTCAACATTTATTCTTTTTCTTCTACTCCTTCTTATTGAACTACCTTCAGGAATTTCCTGAGGCTCCTCAAAGAAATTTCTAACTAGAAATTGTTCCCATGTGTCTTTTCTTTCTTTTAGCTCCTTTTCAATCAGAATTTTTATAAGGCCATGGTGATATAGATGAGGCTCTACATCTCCTAAGTGTTTTTGAACAGTCACAGCCATTTTCTTCAAGCTATTGAATAGAAAATATGGAAGATTGAGAGTTTGGTTTTCTAGAAAATTCATCAATAGCCTGGTATGGTACATGTACATGGACCCAAAACGGCCTTCACATGTAATGAATTTCTGAACAATTAGCAGTAAAGTGGCCCATTCTTCTTTTATTGCATGCACAGGGATTCCTCTTTTAAAAACAGTGATGTCCATACCTTGATTTCGTAGGATTGTTCTCCATGCCTCATCACCGATGCTTTTATTTTTGAACCAACGTTCTCCCTCCTGAAGAAGTTCTGTGGCTGTTGCTATTGATGCTTCATTGACCGAAAACTTGAGGTCTCCAATTTCTGCTTCCGAGCCATCAAACGACCTTGCAAATGCTTTCGTAACTTCTCTGTGGTAACCTCTGAATTTCTGAATAAAACGCAGCCATTTTGCTTTCTTCAATATCTCCTTTGCTTGCGGATATCCCTCTATAAACTTTGGTCCTTCCGGCTCTGCCCTTAGCAATTTACCCATTTCACTTCTCTGTTTTTCACAAATTTTCCTTCGTGAGGGTTTCAAATGGAAGTAGAATGGTTGAATGCTCAGAAACGAGCACAATGGCTGTGGGGATGTATCATAAAATGGGAATGAATGAGACTGTGGGTAGATATCCGGGAGTAAGAATGAGCAAAAGGAACGAAACGGGATGAAACAGAACAGAGTGGGGTTTCGAAAACATAACAAAGATAGGACTGAGTAGATTGATAGAATATAACACATTCAGCCGCATTTTGAATTTTGGTGGCTACAAAATAAATGTGAACACGTTTCAATCAACGGTTGTGACTTGATGCGGCTTGTAAAAGTCCTTGGTCAAATCAAATATGCTTCATTATCACCGGTGGGATATTGGATCATGAGTGAAAATCGGGGTTTAATGATGAAACCGTTTGTGAATAAATGCAAGAGGATAATATGGAGATCGTGAAAGGTTACGGAACTGTCAATATAATCATTGCGCGTAATGGATAGAGCTCATGGTTCAAAACTATATAAAAATGTGTTTTTTTCAATACTATTTGAAATAAATTTTATTCATACCTTTGGAATCTTTGCCTTTGCCCTTGGTATTCAACTGACTGATCTCCATTGGTGTCTTGAATGCTCCATTGATCCTCTCTCCTGCATTTTATTTCATAATTATGAAAATAACATCTGACTGTACATTCTCTTTGAAAACAGAGTAGTAGCTACGGAATCTGCTTCTGGCTGCGAAAACTGGAGTCAGTTGCGGAAACAGATGTCAGCTGCGGAAACTGACACAGCTATTACTTGGATGAATGGAAATGAACAAATGACAAATGACCAGATGGAAATGGTCATGAAAAAGATTTTTATTGATGGAATGGAATGAAATGAAGTGAATGAAGTGAAATGAAATGAAATGAAATGGAATGAAGTGGAATGAAATGGAGTGGGTGGTGACAAAGCTTGTGAAATGAAGGAGAGATTTTTTTTGGAAAATATAGAGTGTCAGGTTTCCCTGATTTTCACCCTATATTTTCTGTATAAGACTGCCAATCAATGATTGGTTTTCAGGCTTATACCATTATTTTTTTATTTTTTTATTTTTTATTTTATTTTTTATTTTTATTTTTAACTGAAAAACAAAAGCTAGGCTGGTGGAGAAGAAGAATTCTTCTGTACCATCCTGATTGCAGAACTTCCTTGAAACATCTTGACAAAGTCCTCTTTTGAGAGTGGCTTATGATAAACTTTCAATCTATGGCCATTCACGATAAGAGGAGTTTGAAACTCATCAATGGTCTTGATTCTTACAGCTCCATTGCTAAAGATCTTGTCAATCTCATATGGCCCAAGCCAATGAGTCTGAAATTTCCCTTGAAAATATTTAAACTTGGAGTCAAATAGCAATGCCCAATCTCCTTCTTGAAACTTCTTCCCTTTGATATATTTTTCATGCCATTTAGTTCTTTGATATTGAACTAGATCAGTTCTTAGAATTGCTTCTTGTCTGATCTCATCTAGCTCATTCAACTGCTCCATTCTATGCTTTTGGGCTTCTAATAAGTCCATCCCCAACTGAACTGCTATCTTGAAGGTCTTGACTTGGAACTCAATGGGGAGCAAGACTTCTTTCCCATAAACAAGTTCATAGGGAGAATGTCCTGCTGTATTCCTCCATGTAGTTCTGTAGGCCCACAAGGCTTCTGGAAGCCTTTCTGCCCAATCTCTTCTATGTAGATGAACAGTTTTGGTGATGATACTTTCAAGAACTTTGTTTGTGGACTCCACTTGACCATTTTATTGTGGATGGTAAGGAGTAGATTTTCTGTGCTTGATTTGTATTCTTCCATCAACTTCTCCACCAAATTTGATGTGAATTGGCTCCCCTGATCTGTTACAATTTCTCTTGGAACACCAAAGCGAGTAAAAATATCCTCATAAAGAAAATGAAAAACTGAATTTTCAGTAGCAGATACTAATGCTTTAGCTTCTACCCATTTAGTAACATAATCAGTGCAAACCAATATATACTTCTTTTGCTTAGATGGTGGATTAATAGTTCCAATGAAATCTAAAGCCCATTTTTCAAAGGGTTCAATGAGTACCTGTGTTTGCAATGGCATTTCATTTGAAAGGGTAGGTTTCCCTACTCTTTGGCAGCCGTCACACCTTTTGACATATTGTTTTGCATCTTTGAAGAGGGAAGGCCAATAATATCCTAAAGAGAGGATTTTATAGGCCGTCCTTTTGTCTGCAAAGTGTCCGCCGCATGGTTCACCATGACATGCCTTAAGAATATCAGGCATTTCATCTTCCCTGACACATCTTCTGATCACAAGATCTGGCCCTGTTTTAAACAATTCGTTAGAAATCCATGAATATTTTGAACTCTCCCGAATAATCTTTCGTTTTTCTCTTGGAAATAAATGTGAAGGTAGTTTCCCTGTAACCAAATAGTTAGCAATATCTGCATACCAAGGGGTCTTAATAGTTACTGCAAACAAATATTCATCAGGAAACTTATCTTCTACAGGAGAATCTTCTTTAGTATTCTCAATCCTAGACAAGAAATCAGCTACTGTATTCTGTTTTCCTGGTCTATCCAACACAGTAATATTGAATTCTTGCAAAAGTAAAAGCCATCTTGTCACTCTGCCATTAGTAACAGGTTTGTTCATTAAATATCTAATTGCAGAATGGTCCGTATGAATAAAAGTTTCATAGCCTGTTATGTAATGTCTAAACTTATTAATTGCATGAACAACAGCTAAGAACTCTTTTTCAGTCACAGTATAATTCAACTCTGTGGGAGTCAAATTTTTACCGGTGTAATAAATGGCATAAGGAATTAAATCTTTTTGACCCAACACAGCTCCAAGAGCTGTATCTGAAGCATCCGTAGAAATATGAAAAGGGAGTTTCCAATTTGGTCCTCTCAAGATAGGTGCTTCAGATATTCTTGTTTTCAAAGTTTCAAAAGATGATTGACAATCAGGATCCCATTTAAATTCACAGTCTTTTGTAAGCAATTTGAAGAGTGGAGATGTTATTTTAGTGAAGTTTTCTATAAATCTTCTATAGTAACCAGTAAATCCTAGAAAACTTCTAACATCTCTTTGACAATTTGGAATAGGTAACTTGGAGATGACTTCAACTTTTGATCTATCAACCTTAATCCCATCTCTCGAAATATGATGCCCCAAAACAATCCCTTCAGTAAACATCATAAAGAATTTTTCATGGCTTAATGAAAGGTTTGTTTCTTTACATCTTATAAGAACTTTTTCCAAATTTTCTAATGCCTCTTCAAATGAATTACCATAAACTGTAAAATCATCCATATAAACCTCTACACAATCATGGATTAGATCAGAAAAAATTCCTAGTACTGCTCTTTGGAATGTTGCTGGTGCATTACATAACCCAAAAAGAAGCACTCGGTAGGCAAAAGTTCCCTATGGAGAAGTAAATGTGGTCTTATCTTGATCTTCAGGTGCTACCTGAATTTGATTATAGCCACTAAAACCATCCAAAAATGAAAAGTACTTTTTACCTGCTAATGTATCTAATACCTGATCGATAAAAGGCAAAGGAAAGTGATCCTTCAAAGTTGCTTTGTTCAATTCCCTGTAATCAATGCATACCCTCCATTTACCATTCTTTTTAGGTACTATAACCAAGGAGAAACCCATCGGCTATCTGAAATTGGATAAATGAAGTTTACATTGAGTAGTTTTTGGAGCTCTTCTTTCACTATCTCCCTAAGATTTGGATTCATCCTTCTTTGAGGTTGTCTGATTGGTCTACTCTTTTCCTCAATATAGATATGATGGATGCAAGTCTTAGGATCAATACCCTTCATGTCAGTATACTCCCATGCAAATGCAGTAGAATGTTTTTGCAAGATTCTGGTTAGTTCTTCTTGTTGTGACTTCTCCAAATGTTTGTTGATATTCAATGTTTTTTTCTGGAAAAATCTCAATAGCAGAATTACCAAATTCTTCCATAGAGTAAAGAGACATTTGTCTAGATGATAAATATTCTATGTCAGATTCCAACTGAAATTGTGTGGAGTCATATTCTGAAGTTATCTCAAAATTTTCTAATGTGTTCAGAATTTGACTATCCTCACTAATTTCAGAAATGGTAAAGACAGGTTGTATAGTGTTCTCATCATCGACCCATTCATTGTCTCCTATTTCTGTAATTGCTCTTGCAAGAGGATACAAATTGAATTTATTTGTCGAATTACCATTAGAAATGTACATATCTCCAGATCTACAACTAATAAAAGCATCAGCTGTGGCCAGCCAAGGTCTTCCTAAGATAATTGGATGTCCTCCTAGATTACTTTTGGGAGTCAAAATCATAAAGTCTACCGGATATTCCCAAGAATCTAAGGAGACTGAAATATCTTCTAATACACCATCTGGTTTAATAACCGATCGATCTGCAAGTTGCAATAAAGTAGGTGTAAAAAGAAGGTTAGGAAGTTTTAACTGCTCCATAGTCTGTCTACTCATAATGTTGATAGCAGCCCCTAAGTCAATCAATGTGTTTGGAATTTCTATCCCATTTATATGTGTCTTGACAATTGGACTTCCCGGATCTACATACTTCTGCATGGTAATTTTTCCCATCATAATGTCTGCAATCTTTCCTACCAGGTGGATTCTTCTTGTGTCCTTTAGCTTCCTTCCGGGTCTTTTGAAACTCAACTCCTTTATGGTTTTTGCTAGAATAGGAATTTCTCGAATGGCTTGTAGCAATGGAATCTTGATACAAACATTCTTCAATTCATCTAGAAAGTCATAGTTAGGCAACAAGATTTGTTTTTCCACCCCCTTATCGATTTGTAGTCTTTCCGGAAAAGGAGGTGTAGATGAAGATGTTGGTTGCTCAACTATAGGAGTTGTGGGTGTTAACTTTTCTTTTTCTTTTTGCATGCTTGAATTTTGAAGAGATTCTTCCTCAGAACCCTTATTGACTTGAAGAGAGTCCTCCTCAAAGGTATCTTGCTCTTGAATATCTATAGAAGGTTTTTCTAAAACTCTACCAGATCTGAGTTGTACATCGTTGAGAGGAACAATCATGTAGGTAGGAAATTGTTGTCCTTCTACCATATAAGTAGTTTGAGGATTCTTATTGTTAGGATTTGGCAATGGTTGAGCTGGAAGTTGATTTGTCTTCTGTTGGTATGGAAGCATGAGTTGAGGATTTGTATTTTTTTTAGAAGGTTGTTGTTGTGGAAATGGTAATGAAAGTTGTGGATTTGGGTTTGGAAGTTGTGGAATTTGTTGACTTTGAAAAGATGGAGGATATTGATAAAATTGAGCAAATCTCCCATAAGGATTTTGCATCCCTTGTACCCATGGCTGATATGAATTTTGATGTTGGGGCCAAGGTTGTTGCCAAGGATTCAAATTTGGTGGGGTTTAAAGATTCATAGGGTTATTAAACCCTTGAGATTGTTGTCCCTGCCAAGGTCTCCTTGCGACAAAACAGAGAGATTCTACTGAATTTGGATCTTCTTGAAAAACAGCTTTGAGTCCAGGGATTGAAGGACAATCCTTGATCTCATGATTTTCCGAGCAAATCATACATGTTTCTACAACTTTTGCATCCAAGGGACATTCCCTTAAAGCATGTTTCTTCCTACATTTCGGACAAAAGATGGCTAAAGCATCTGTTTCTGCTTTCTGCTTGTTTTGGATTTTAAGGGTGTCTAGCTGTTCACTAAGGCTCCCTAAGATATCAGTTTTGAACTCATCAAGCATATTACCAATCTCTGCCCTACTTACTGATCCAGTTGCAGATTTGTTAGCCCTAATAAGAGAAGAATCCCTAGGCCCTTTCCCAGTTTTAGATTTTCCCCTTGAGAGATGGATACATAGTTCTGTTATATCATGAAATGGAAGTTGAGAGATGTCTCCTTTTCCCATCATGTTTAAAATTTCTATCCATTCATCTCTAATGGCTTTTAATAGGAGGGCTTTCAAGGTTTCGTTATCTAAGTTGCTCATCTTTGCTCTTTTCAAGTTGTATTGAAATCTTTCAATTAAGTCTTCCAAATTTTCATCTTCTTTTTGCATCATTTTGAATACCTCATCCTTATGATTGGTGGGCATACAATAGTCCAAGTATCTATCCAAAAATGTTTGTTTCATTTCATTCCAAGTCCTGATAGATTGAGTGGCTAATCCCATGAACCATTTCAAAGCAGATCCCTTCAATGTTGAAGGAAACAGTTTGAGTTTTTGAGAATCTTCCATATAGTCATAAGTTCGGCACACAAATTCAAACTCAAATAGAAATGTTTCAGGATCCTCACTTCGTAATCCATAAAAGTTAGGGAGAACAGATGGTGAAATATTTTTCATTGTTGCATGAGTTTCCTCATCAACTATAGGGAATCCCAACAAATCCCTATTTCTACCATTATTTCCTTCACCATTATTATCTCCATTATCTCCTCCTCTCCTTCCTCCACCTCTATTTATTACTTCCTCTGCCATGATAGTTTCTTTAGAGTCCTTATAGTCCTCTAGTTCTTCTACCAAGAAAGGATGAGAGAAAGTCTCTTTGTTTTCTAAGTGGGTTTTAGTAGGTGGTATAGGAGAATCCTCTAATTCAGCTGTTCCTTGATTTCCAAAAATCTTAAGGCTAGGGGTAGATGGTGGTGAATCTGGTCTATGCCTTGAAGAAGATGGAGTTGTGAAAATCGAACTCTTGGCTTTAGCTATAAACCTCCCCCTAGAATCTCTTGCTCTATGTATGTCATTTTTTTTATTTTTAAAAAAGTTGGGCTAATAATTCTTTTTCTGTTCTTCCAGATCACACTAGGTGCAAGAAGAGAGCATACTTAAGAAATTACTAAACCAATAACTCTCTTTTCTGATCCTCCATATCACACTAGGTGCAAGAGGAGAGCATACTTCAAGAAGTTATCAAGTTTTCCCTTCTTTTATGATTTTATGTTTTTTTTTAAGAAATTGGCTACCTAGTTACACTTCCTCGGCAACGGCGCCAAAATGTTTGGTCAATTTAGTGTGTCCTAAATTGCTGCATTTAATTTGTCAATCCGGGAATCGTAAGCTGATGAAGTGCGGCGCACTATATGTGCAAGATAACCTATTTCTTAACTTTTTGTCGCTTTTGGTTTTTCTAAGGTGAAATGGAAATTCTAAAATGAAAACAAGTTTGGTTATATTTGTTCAAGGAAGTGATATCCCCTATAATGATTTACCAACTTGAAACTTTTAAAAGCAAATTGAAAATTACAATGACAAGACTTGAAAGAAAGTAAAAGTGTACTGCTGAAATGAAAAGGTGCTGCTAATCTAATGAATCAAAACAGTAAACTAGTGAACATGAAAACCAAACTATTCTTGCCGCCAACTAAACACAAAAGAAACTATGCTTAAGGAAATTCAAAATTGCAACAAAATAAATCTAAATCAGATTACATCAATTTATCTTCTGACCCTTCATCATTAGTCCAGCTATGATTTTCGGAAGTAATCATAAACAACTTGAGTAACTGATATTTAATTTGCATAAAGTAAACTAATACTAAACCATACACTCATGATTCAATCCCTCACCATCAGTCCAGCTGTGGCTTTCGGAGGCAACTGAAGATGTCATGTGCAGAAAAGAAACTAATACTAAACTACACATTTCATAATGCAATCCCTCACCATCAGTCCAGCTGTGGCTTTCGGAGGCAACTGAAGATGCTATGAGCAGCTTAATATATCTAAATTTGCAGAAAAGAAACTAATACTAAACTACACATTTCATAATGCAATCCCTCACCACCAGTCCAGCTGTGGCTTTCGGAGGCAACTGAAGATGCTATGAGCAGCTTAATATGTCTAAATTTGCAGAAAAGAAACTAATACTAAACTACACATTTCATAATGCAATCCCTCACCATCAGTCCAGCTGTGGCTTTCGGAGGCAACTGAAGATGCTATGAGCATATTAGTATATCTAAATTTTAACTACTGAAGCAGAAAAACAAAACTGAAATGTACAGAGCAATACTGAAATTAAACAAAAACTATGAAAAGCAAACTAGCAGCAGAACAATGTTAGTTCCATGTCATTAGTCAAAAAGCTATGAAAATGCCCGGGCTGCCTATCTAAAACCTGAAAAACATAAACACTGATCAGTGATTAACAATCATAAAGTATGAAAGACAGAAATGAAATGGAAATTATGGAAGTGTATAAACAGAAATGAAACAACTGCAAAGTATGAACATATGAATGGATTATGATACAATGATTTTTAAAGAAATGAAATGAGAAATATGCACTAATACACAAAACCTTAGCTGAGCAGGGGCCCTCTACACAGCCTTGGCAACGGTCCTCAAATACGAATTAAGTTGAAAAACAGAGTTTTCTCATATTAAAAAGCAGTCATTACAGAATGGTAATGTTACGGCACAAGTGCAGCGTAATCACTACAGAGCAAACTAATCAAAAGATAACAGAGACTACATTCACTAATATCAACTAACTCATATGCGTATGCAAACGCAATATATATAACAACAAACTATAACTGTTTCCTAAAGTTCATGCTAGTGGAGAGCACGTAGACCACTACGTCCACGGATATAGGAGTATGGCCGTGTTGGAAAGTAGATCTACGAAAGGTGGATGCTTGAATTCGACTCTATAACCTTGTACAGATGTCGATTTAACCTCTGCAGGCTTAGAAACGGCCGTATGGGTCTTCATGTGACACGAAACAGAGTTCGGCCGACATGAAACTCCATGGTTGACTTCCATGTGGACGCCTTTGACCGCGGCTTCTTTGGATGAGTTTGCTTGAACCAATAGGACACGAACCATGTCCACGTCATTCCTGACCTGCCCATGTGGCTCGTTTTCCCTGTAGACACCTATAGCATAGAGTTTCACAAAATAGCTGCGGAAAGTTGCAGCAGCTGCGGAAAGTGGCAAGATTCCGCAGCTGAATGAACAAAATCTAGATCAAATAGCAAACACAAAAATATAATTAAAAACCATGTTAGATGCTCTTTTGCACATGATATTGACAATTTGGGAGGTTTAGGTGAGTGAAAAAAGGTATGGAAAAGTGTATGGAAAAGATGCAAATTTGGGACTCAACACTGTGATCATACATCTTCTTAATTTCCTTTTCTACTGCAGGCAATTGTTTTGGATTAATTCTATGGAGTTTTTGTCTGAAAGGCTTCTGATTTTCCTTCAGTGGTATCTTATGTTGTATAATGTTGGTTTCATAGGCCTTTAAGTCTTCATAGCTCCATGAAAACACATCAATGAATTCCTTAAACAAGTCAATGTATCTTTTCTTCATGTCTGCAGGTATAGACTTAGCCAGTTTTATCATTTTGGGTTTGTCTTCAATACCTATGTTGCATTCTTCTACATCTGATTCTGCATGTTCTATTGTGGGCTTCTTTGCAACATCATCAAAATCAAAGAGATCCTCTAAGGGTGCTAAGCCTCTTGGTATGTTCTTGTCTTTGGCTTGCAGCACCTCCATTTCTTCTCTATCTGCGTTTTCACGTTTTATGGCTGAATCCCCAGTTTCTTCAGAAAAAGAGTTTATTTCTATACTACAAGGTGTTTCTAGTTCATCTGGGGAATCCTCACTTGGGCAGTTGTCATCAGATTTTGAGTCTGAATCAGAAAATTCAAACTCATTTCTGCCCATCAGGAAATCTTCAATCTGCTTGTCTCCTTCAAAGACCTGCCAGTATTTTTCATTGTCTGGCACTGCAGGCCTGAATTTAGTCTGAATGATGATTTGTTGGTCAACTGGGGCCTTAGGATATGAGCTAGCTAGGCAGGCTAGTCCATTTGCAATAGCGTTTTGACCCCTAGGAATGGATACTAGATCATATTCAACAAACGTTTTCAGCAAATCTAGAGTATCATTCCTATATGCCCTAAGCTTGGGGTGTTTTGCCGAATACTCACCATTCATCTGTTTGATCACTAACTCAGAGTCTCCTCTCACGACTATCCTACGGGCTCCTAATTTTTTCAACAGATTTAAACCCAAGATTAGAGCCTCATATTCTGCAATGTTATTCGTGCATTTGAAATGCATATTGACAGCGTGGCTCTCCGCGTGATCATTTTCGGTGTTACGCAGCCACACTCCTGCTCCAGCGCTTTGTCTAGTACAGGACCCATCAAAGTTCATTTCCCATAGGGGTTCTTTGTTTACTTCCACTTCACTTTCTCCCTTACAGCTGGGTTCGCCATTAGGTTGAGTTGGGAGGTCTGTACTAGGTTGTAAACTATCTTGTTGTTCATAGAGGCCATGGATGTCAGGAAGGTGGTTAGCTGGCTGTTCTTGTTCTGTTTCTGTTTCACTTGGAGTGAGAGGTCCACCACAGATCCTATAGGCTTCATTGCTGATTTCCTCTTCGTTTTCAGTGTGCTGCCCATGGTTTTCCTGATCATATTCTTCCAGAGTGGCCATTATGTGGAGGTCCATAGGCTCGGTGTTCTCATTTGTATTCCTATTCTGGGACTCTGGCTCTTCTAAGGATTCATCATTACAAAATATGAAGGAGTCAAGGTCGGTATGTACAGAATATAATGGTGAATTTTCAGGTTTCTCGGGGCTGCTGACTAAGAATTTCATTTGGGATTCTCTATATAGTCTTCTTGACTGGCCAAATATAGGGATAGTGGCATATGAGCCATCCATCTGCATGGTGCCTTGCAGCTTGGCTCCCCATGATCTAGATAATAACATGCCATACTTGGGTGGCATGTCTGCCACCACTACATCCATGACCATACATTTCGCAGGAATTTGAGTTAAGCTCACACATAAGTCTTTGATGAGGCCTAGGCATTTTACTCTACTAGAGTCAAAAGAGTATAAGTCTTTGTAAGGTCTGGTAATTTCTAGGCCTAGCTTCTCCATGACTACTTTAGGCATTAGATTGTGTGATGCACCGGAGTCATGCATGGCATTATGGAGGATCTTGTCATGAATGTTAAGACTAATATAAAAAGGTGGAACTACCCCTTCCTAAAATTTCCCCTCAATCTTGGGACCGAATAAGAGGGCAGGCTGATCATCGCTCAAATTTACAGTGTCATTATTTATACTCAGATTTAATGCTTTCAAAATCTGGCCTTTATATACATCCTGAGAGGCCAACTCAGATAATGGTACAGAGATTTTGATTTTTGCAATCTCACTTTCTAAATTGAAAATGGATTGGCTTTTGGGACTGTTCAAATCTGTTTTATTTGCAACTACCTTAGTAGCTGAATCGGTTTGTGTTTTCTCATTATGTACATGTGTAGACACAGTTTTATCAGGAGCACTAACTGAGGTGCTAGTGCTACTGGTTGGTTGACTTTGTTTTTCATTGTTTTGGTTGTCCTTTTCTTTGTTACTCTCAGAACTCTTGGCCGTTGAATTGTTGTTCACAGCAGTTACTTTAGAAGATTTTTCAGGCCTCTTTTTGATGGTTACCTCAGGAGTTTTAGGTTTGGAAGTGTCTTGGTTCTTTTTACTCCTGAGCTCATATTGTTCTCTGACTTGTAACATGGCATTTTCGAATCCCAACCTATAATCCTCAGATTCAAACCATTCCTCCTGCCCATAAGAGGTTGAGGGTTGGTCCTCTTCTGAATCACAGTTTAGGATCGAATCTTCTGTTTCGAACATGTTTATCACATTCCCTTCAGACTCTTCTATGATTCCCTCATCCTCATCAAGAAAGTTTTGGAAAGGGGGAATGACTTGCTGATCTGACTCTTTCTGCCGGTTGGGAGTGTTGTTGTTTCTTCTAAAGTTTTGGTTTTGGTTTTGATTTTCGTTCCTGTTCTGAGTGATAGCCATCTTTTCGACCACTTGGCATAGCTTATCCAGATTCTTAGACAATCTGTCAATATTAGGATCTGAAGTGGAGGCTATAGTGTCATCCTTGTATGTTACTCTCTTCTCAGCTCTCAGTTTGGCCCTTTTCTCGATCAGATTTTCTTCTATGTTTACTGCCCCTTTCTGCATGTCTTCCAAAGTGGTGTACTCTTTATCTCTAAGCTCATAGGCCATATCAGCATCAAATCCATCAGGGTATTTGGCCAGGGCCATACCTTGCGGAGGTTTCATGTGTGGGGGAAGAGCATTGTAGATGCTATTGAATCTAGTGGTGTAATCGTGAACACTCTCTCCTGCGTTCCTCTTAAGGGACATGTATTCTGCTAGGAGCTGGCGAGGGTTTGCTCTAGTTTCCCATTTGTTAATGAAAGTCTGGTATAAAGCAGGGAGATCTTGGATACTACCAGCAGGTAGGTTTTTAAACCACTTTTTAACCTCTCCCCCCAGGCTCTGTGCAAAAATTCTCATTTTGATTGTTTCATCATCAATTTCCATATAGTCAAAAGAGTCCTCCATTTTATCTACATGTTGTTGTGCTGTTGTAGGCTCTTTAGCAGGGAAGTGTGGGATTTTTTATTGATAATCATTTGGTAATGGCAGTAGAGGCTGAGGTAAAACTAGAGGTGCATACTAGGCTACCATGATGATGTTATGATGAGGTATAGGGTTGGTGTGAGCAGCTGGTAGTTCGATGACAGGGATTGTAGGACCAGCAGAAGTCTGTTGAGCAGATCTAGGGTGAGAAAGCCCCGAGTTTTGGAGAAAGTGGAGATCAGGTGGTGTGGAAGGAGGGGTTTCGCTGTCCCTAGTGTCTGGCTGGTCTGAAACACTGAATGACCTAGTTCTAGGTAATCTGTTTTGAAGGTCTAGGTCGAAGAGAGGGTCTAATAGAGCCGCAAGATCTTCTGGTGCAGAATTGGCTCTATGAATGTTGCTGGAAATAGTTGATCTCCTACTCACAGATGTTCTTTTAAGGATTTTCTCAGGATTATCAACTGTTTCAGGTGGGTTTGGATCAGGGAAAGCTCTTGTATGAATGGTTCTGTGAGCCAGAGTGTTGTTTATAAGCCAAGCAGCTTAGCCCTACTTGTTATTTCTACTGTGGTTAATGTTGTCTTGGGAACTGGCCTCCCTGTGGAGTCTTATGTAGTAAACCAAGATAATCAAGAAAGCCCATCACCAAAGTGAGTCTTTTTCTGCTTAGGAACAATGGAGTCGCCAGGTGGAGGGTTTAGGATGATTCTAGGGTACACTATCCACCATAGTGCTCAGGCACTATCACCTTTCATGAATCTCCTCTAAAGCAACAAGCTCCAACCAGAGATTGACTGGGAGGGCATTTACCAGAGATGTCACCCCTGAAGAGAGGATGAGATCTGGAGGCTACCTGGCCCTATCCAGGCTCTGTCTAAGAGTATGGTGGATATTCAATAATGGAGGCTGATTCAAGAAAGGTGTGACTTATCGTCAACCTAGCCAGAGTTCTAAGTTTCTGAGGTTTAAAGAGTGTTTAAGACGAAATGTACTCAGAATTCCCCAGCGGAGTCGCCATTATGTTGGGGTTCCCATGTTTTGGCCAGGTTGACAGAGACCAAAAGATGAGACAACATAGAACCACTTTCAGACGTTAGGATCTAGCCCTCCTAGGTCCAGAGAGGGATCTCTCTATGATTATCAAAGGATATATGTCTTTGAAGTTCTCAATTGTGATTTTTAGGCTAATTATAGGCTCAAGGTTGTTTGTTTGATTGTATGAGTTTGGTTGTTGAGAATCAGGAAGGAAGGTTTCACCATAAGACAAGGATGGGTAAAGAAGGAAGCTAGGCAAGAATAGATAACTCAGGGAACATCAAGGCCATTGGGCAATGGAGTCAAGAAAGGATTTACTTATGTTCAATGTGTAAGCTTCAATTGGGCTAGTCATCTAGAGCATTGGATCTCAAAGACTGATTGGTGGGATGGAACACTAAGGGATGAGAATGAAGGATGGAAAACCATCTGATTCCGTCTATAGATCAGGCCAGAGGTCATTTAACTCCAGGCCTGCTTGGACAAAACCATAGGCAACACAAGGGGTCTTGAAAAGGTTTATATTGGAAGGGCAGGTTATGAAGAGGCAGCGACAGGCTTTACACCTCCCAATGTTCCTAACCTCTTTCAATTAAATCTTAACAAAGACATCTGAACACTGATTCTATCAACTTGCACATCAGAGAGCAGGCAATAATCATCCACTACACTGGTTTAGTCAATTAAAACAATATTCAGACACACATATGAGCAGAAAACATTAAAGACTGAGAGAGCTGGGATATAAGGTACCTAACAAGGGTAAATCTTATATCATGCATTCAGATGTCAGTCAGAAGAACATGGAATGAAATGGAAATAAACACGGAGATAAGAAAAACATCACCAACTGCTGTAGATCAGGATCCAATGAAAACTGCTTATCATGTTAAACACAACACCAATCAGGTACATCACTGCCCAAAGCTTTTACATTCAGCCTGAATACATCATATTTCTCAGCCTGTCATACAACTATTACATAGGAAACTTGGCTCGGGACAAAAATGCTTGCAATTCACTGATAATCCAACAACAACCATTACAATGATATCCCTCTGTGCTTTATAGCAGAAGAGACACAGAGGACCGACTGAGGAGGTAGGTGAATCTTAAATGTTACATTTAAACACAATCAATGAATGCAGGGCCGAGGCCCATTCTGCTTGATACACTGTATTTTTTATCATTGTCACCTTCCTTGCGAAAGAAAGATCTGCTCCGGATATGATTTGACCTTTTGGCTGTAGTACTCTAGGTGATTTGAACAAAATGAAAGAACTTGCTGGGAGGTCTGCCTCATGGATGTTAGATTGCTTTGAACTATAGCTGGGACGGAAAACTCCTTCAGGGACACGGCGCATAATAAATACTGCATGGGAGACCTGTCCTTTATGGAAAAACATTCTGCTGATAAGAAAACCTTGATATTACCTCTTCTCGATGTTCAGGATCTCCAGAATCGATCCTCGGGGTCTTCAAATTGATGCTTTGCCTCATTAAACCTCTGTTTCAGGGCTCAAGATCTTCTTTGACGCACATTAATCCCTTTGCTCTGTATTGAAAATCCTTGCTGCTTCATGACTGCCTCTGTCGAGTTAGCTCGGGCTTTTAATGGCGCCGGAAAGATTTTTGGCGTTTGAACTCCGCTTTCCTTTAATGTAAGTCCTGACAGCCCCATTCCTTGACTTTCCTGATGGTACTGGTTCATTGGATTTGATCCTGACTGCGCCGCTCGCCATTGAGGTAGTACATTGAACATCGGCGGTCCTCTTCCTTTGGAAACTCTGCATCATAGGAAAACTCATGAAGAAAATAGTAGACGGAGCGATGGGTGCAGGGTGGATGAAACAATAGTGCGGCGGTGGTGGAAACCATGCTTTTGTGTAAAAGAACGATGAAAGTGCAATGGAGTGGTGGAATGCGCGAATAATAGGGTTTGGTATGATCATGCAGCGCATACCGTTGGATTCAGGCCTGGAGACGGAGATCAACGGTAGAGATTGATCTGCGTAACCATACAAAAACACGAAATGAACTGAAACGAATGTAAGAGGGGGAATCTAATGTGGTGGAGGGCGATTAAATCAAAACCGTTAGATCTTAACCCAACGGACGGATAGGATGAACTTGGGCCAATCTCAATCGGAGGTCGGAGCGGGGAGCAATCACAATGCCCAACACGAATGTTCCGATTGTGATTGGGGAGACGCTGTGATTAAACACCAACCGTGGGATCTGGGATCAGATCGACGGTCCACGTCTAATCGGAGGGAGATGGAGAGGGGCAGCGGAGCAGCGATGCGACAGCGCTGAGCCGTTAGATCGGCGGGAGAATGGAAGGCTGCGATAGAATCGAAGGACGGAGGGAAGGCTTGCGAATGCGATCGAGCAGGGCAATGCGATTGAGCGCTGGCCGTCGGATTGTGGAACAGATCAACGGCTCAGATGCAATCGGGGAACAGCGCGATCGGGGAATCGGAAGACAAGGTCGCGATTGATCGGAGGGTGCGACAAGGATGTTGCGATTGTGATGGGCGGGGGGCTTGCTATTAGCGCTCCGCCGTCGATCTTTATGACAGATCAACGGACCAAAACTCATCGCGAGACTTTGTGTTTAAAACAATCGCATCGGGGGTTTTCGGCTGTAACAAAGGAAATGCACCCGCCGATAGTTCCGATCACGATTAGCACTCGGGACTTAAGCGCTTGGTCCCAGCACCGGGCATGTGTGGGAAGTGGTTAAGGGACTTGCGGTAAGGGGCTAGGCCCTATATGAAGGTCGTAATATGGGTTTTTTGCCCATTTTGATGGGTTTTAAGGGATTTAAAGGGAAACGATAAGGGGAAAAAGGGGAAAGAAGTTAAACAAAGGGTAAGAGGGGGAAATTTAAAGGATTTTAGGGGGAGCTTGGAGGGTAAAAGGGGAAAGAGAAGGGGAATTGATGTATGTTGTAGGGGTAAAGGAAGGAATGACAGGCCCTTTTTAGCAGTTTACTAGCAGAGGGGGATTTGTATTAGGCAGAGCAATTGAGAGACTTCAAGGAGGGTGGATTTTCAGGGGAAAGGCATTCCTTGAAGACTCAACAATGATTTGGCCCCTTATTTGCTTGTCAAAAATTTTCATATGGGGGCTAATATGTCTAATATATGAGAGAAGGGGAACATGGTTTTATAGTCGGCTTGACAACTTGGTTTCAAGAATGGGCAATAGTGACTTAGGTCTAGATACTTTTTTTGAACCACCTTTCTCCTATGCAAGGCATTACAGTGGCCCTAGAGATAACATATGGAGTCAACTCAAATTTTACCCCGGCTAGGCATACTTGATCTTTATGAAGGTTAAGGGAAAATAGCTTGGTCAACTGAGGGTGAATCTGGAGCTTTTGTACTTTTTTATAGAATTCATAGCAGCCCAACTCTTGAAAACAGGTCAAAATAGTATGGAAGGTTATCATATATTCAGTGTTTATAGGCTCAAACCTATTTGGCATCCCTCCCTTCTTTGGCTGCTTTTTAGGCCTTTGGCTTGACTCAGCAATGTTAACATTATCCTCTTCAGACATTTTGTTTTTTACCCTTGCCTCACAATCTTTGAAGGGATGATACTGCTAGTGAAATGATGTGGAAAAGGATTAAAGGAGATGATGAGTTTTGTATACTAGGTCAAGGCATTAGCAGTGTGTAGGCCAAGTGTTTCTCTAAGACTCCTTTGCCATTTTGTAATATTCCTATTTAGCCTAAGCTAAGAGGAATATTCATTTTTGTTTTATTTTTCTGTTGCATGAATAAATGAATAAAGGAGGACATGTAAAAATCCTAAGAATTCTGAATAAATCAATGCCCATGTGAACGTAGATAAATCAGGGCCATGTAAATAATCACTTGTAGGTCTGAAAGGGGTTTGAGCTGTGGGACTGGATTAACCTTGACCAAATCTACAACGATGTCTAGATTCAATGTATCTCCTAAAGGGACAGTGCAGTTTTAGAAGGAGGCCCCTCATGTGGAAAGAGCTAACTCATCAAGGTGGTTTAGGGTTTGAAAAGGCCCTCATCTTATAAAAGGAAAGGGAAGGCAGCAAAAGAAGGTTGTTGATTGATCATATTTCTGATTATTTTGTCTCCTTAGACAAATATTATTCTCTACTGTTTAGTGGAGGATTGTGCTTGGAATTCCTATGCAGGGATTTCACCTCTTCCTTTAAGGATTATTGGAGGAGTATTTGCTGAACTGATCCACTATTAGGCTTGAGGCCAAGCTCTAATTACATTGGCAGCGCTGATCCATTGAGGTTTTTGCTACTTTTGCAAGCTGCAACAAGTGGGAGTCTAGATCTGCAGAGATCCAGCTTGTTTTGAGAGCCTCTTCTCATGGAGTGTGTCTTTTAACCTCCTGGAAGAGTGCCTCTCCTGTTTTGACATCAGATATGTGACTTGGTAGTGGCCATCCATTTCATTTTGAGCTACAACGCTATTTCTATTGATGGACTACGTTATTTTGATATGAGGTTCTTTATGGTGTTTTGATTCTAGTTTTGATCAGAGATCTCTGGTGTTGGGCTTTGCCTCTCACTTTGGTGATCCATGGATTAGCTTTCTGATCCATGTTCTGTTTAGATCTGATATTTTTTTATGTATGTTATATTCAAAAATTACTGCATTATTTTACAGATCTGCAACTTGTATCTCAGATCTACTCTTATTGATGCATGATTTGGTCAAAACCCCAAGGGGATCTTGTAAAGAAAACTATGTAGTTTCCAGATCTGATATAGATCTGATGTTTTGTCCACAAATCTTTCCTAGATATGAGTTGTAATATGCAGCTACTAAATCTCCTGAAAATAACGCTGTTGAGCCATTCCTGCTGATATATCTATGTTGCAGCTCTATTTTCTAAAGCTATCTTGCTCTCTTATCTCATGTAATTTATTGTATATTGAAAGAGCTTCACTTTAATTTTGATTTGATGTTGTACATTCATTTATTAATTTTATTTTATGGCCTATTTCTTAAATTGTCAAAGAATGCGTTATTCCTGAAGCTTCTTTTTGTGCATAGCTGCAGCCCCTCTTGTAAGGTGTTTTCCAGCTAGACTAGGTTGTGGGAGACCTATTTACCACACCTAGTTTGATTTTTTTTTGCTCCCATTTTGGATCTAAACTCCATATCTGCTGATCCAAGGGATCCAAGGGCTACAAACTCATTTTTGTACATCAATCTCCCAAGGAGTGCGTTATTTTTCCAAGCTTTCTGTGCAATCCCAATTTGGGAACATTACATTGGTATCAGAGCTCCTTTCTTGGCATAGCCTGTGCTTGCCTTGAATCACCAGCCATGTTGCATTCAAAAGAAGATGATTCTCTTATTGAGAGGGAGAAGAGGTACCAAAACAGAAGTCATAAGAATTATGACTATACTACTGAAGATCAAGACAAGGGTAAAGCTCCTGAAACTACCAGTGATAAATAAGAAGAAGAGTTTGCAAGAACTTTGTGAGTGGCCATGCAATATATTTCCAAGGAGATCAAGGAGATGAGGGTGAATATAATGAGGGAATCTCTTAGGAGATTTCATCAAGGAGAAAGCTCTGACATGTCTCATCATGGGAGGGGTCAACCTGTGAACCTGCCACAAGCTCCACAAGCCTCACAACGCTCCACTATGCCTACCTTCTTAGCTATGGAGAATGAAGGACCACAAGAGAAAGCCTCCCTTGAAGGTTACTTTGTGGAGTATGACTCTCAGAGTCAGAGATTCAAGGATAACTTGAGTTTCCGAGACTTTTGTCATCTCAAGGACCGAAGGAGACCAAGGCAGCAGTATAGAGATGGTGGATTCTTTCATGGTAGACACCACAATATGGGCAGATTATTTTTGCCCAAGTTTGACGGATCATCCTCCAGCTCTACCAAGGCATGGGTAGAAAATATGGATATCTATTTTCAGTTGAACAAATTCCCTGAAGTTGAAGCCATCAAGATTGTAGCGCTGCACTTTGAAGGTGAAGCACACAATTGGTGGTTCCATGGGTTATCTACATTGGGACACATCAATGTGACTACCTATGCTAAGTTTACAAGAAGACTAGTGGAGAGGTTTGACAAGAAGGATCCTGAAGCACCCTTCATAAGCCTTGCAAAGCTGAAGCAGTCAGGAGATGTAGAGACTTATATCTCTGAGTTTCTATGATTATCAGTCATGGTCCTTGATCTATCTGTAGCAAGGAGAGTCTACATGTTCATCGATGGCCTAGAGGAACCTTTGCACGGGTTGGTTAAATCTACCAAGCTCATCACTTTGCATGATGCCATTGAGAGAGGTTCTTTATGGTGTTTTGATTCCAGTTTTGATCAGAGATCTCTAGTGTTGGGCTTTGCCTCTCACTTTGTTGATCCATGGATTAGCTTGTTGATCCATGTTTTGTTTAGATCTGATATTTTGTTATGTAATGTTATATTCAGAAATTACTGCATTATTTTACAGATCTGCAACTTGTATCTCAGATCTACTCTTATTGATGCATGATTTTGTCAAAACCCCAAAGGGATCTTGTAAAGAAAACTATCTAGTTTCCAGATCTAATATAGATCTGATGTTTTGTCCACAGATTTTTCCTAGATCTGAGTTGTAATATGCAGTTGCTACAACTCCTGAAAATAATGCTGTTGAGCCATTCCTGCTGATATATATATGTTGCAGCTCTCTTTTCTGAAGCTATCTTTCTCTCTTGTCTCATGTAATTTATTGTATATTGAAAGAGCTTCACTTTAATTCTGATTTGCTGTTGTACATTCATTTATTAATTAAATTTGATGGCCTCCTACTTAATTTTTCAAAGACTACGTTATTCCTGAAGCTACTTGTTGTGCATAGCTGCAGCCCCTCTTGTAGGGTGTTTTCCAGCTAGACTAGGTTGTGGGAGACCTGGTCACCACACCTAGTTTGATTTTTTTTTGCTCCCCTTTTGGATCTAGACCCCAGATCTGCTAATCTAGTGGATCCAAGGGCTGCAACCTCATTTCTGTACATCAATCTCCCAAGGATTGCATTATTTTTCCAAGCTTGCTGTGCAATCCCAATTTGGGAACATTTCACATTTCTAAACCAAATTTGAAACTTCTTAGTGGCCTTATCTTTTAGGAAGACATGCATATGCAGGAAAAATCCACAATACCTCTTGAAGTGCCTCCACAGTAGAGAAAATGGCTCAAGAAGCTTGTGGACATAGTCGGGCAACGTGAACTTGAAATATGGTAGAAAATGAAGAATAGTGACAGGAGCGCAGTGTCGTGGCAGGAGCACAACGCTATAGTAGGAGTGCAACACCGTGGTAGGAGCGCAACACCAAGGAATTTGGGTGCCTGAAAATGCTATCGTTCAGCGTCTGGAGCAGTGGCAGGAGCGCAACACCATGCATAGCAGCTTGAACAATGTGTCGTGCAGCTCCTGAATGCCGAGCAGTATCGTGCAGAGGCCGGAGCAGTGGCAGGAGTGCAGCACTATCGGGTGGGTGGCTCGGGCAATGGCAGGAGCACATCGCCGCTAGGTGCCTACACAGGGTGTCGTGCCCTTCTTCTGCATGGTGGGCAGATCTACCAGGAGTGTAACGCCACTCTACAGGAGCGCAGCGCACAATGTAAAAATACATAGGTAGAGGCTACCAGCGCATATCACACTACTACAAGAGCGCAACACCCAAAATTTTTTGCCAAGGAGTCTGCTGAAATTCTGAAAAAAAAAAACCCTTACTGTGTGCATGAATGAACAAAGGAGTGGACATACATTGTGTTGGGGTTGTTTTCAACCATTTGAAAAAAATTTTAAAAGTAAAAACCAACTTTTATAAGGTTTAACTTCCCCTTCTAATCCTCTCACTCAGTTTTTCCGTTTTGGTCTTAAGCAAGTGGCATATTTGATCAAAACATTTCTTGTCATTGATGGAGGCTTCTTAAGACTCTTTCCAATTTGACACCTTTCCGAAGGAGCCGAAACTATGCCTCCCCCCTATAATTTGGAAATATGAACCCTGCTTTTATGACTTTTATCATCTATACATCAAACTTGTCATTTTGCCAATTCCTCCTTTTGACCGATATTATGTATTTGCAACATTCTTCCTTTGACCTTGTGGAGTATAGTGTTTGTCTACCAAACCTTAGGAAGGTAGTTTGCTAAAAAAAATTCAAGCCATCCGTTGTGATGAAGGGAGGCTTTCTTTGTCATTATGTGACCATCTTTGTTCATTTTTCCAAATTCCTAGGTGTTGGGGCTGCTTAGGGAAAAGTTAGAGAGTGTTGTCTCCTAAGTTCTCAGAAACCTCTCAAAACTCATTAATTGCTCCTGAAGTCCTTCCCTGTGCACTTGAAGGAGTAGGGGAGACCTTTGCCCTTGTAACCTTGGTTTTGCTCTATTTTCTTGGTCAAAATAGTCACACATTTTGATTCTTGTTAAGCACATACCTGCTGCTTCCCTCTTGCTATGAATGGTCCTCTTGTGATGATGCCTCCTCTTTGATGATGCCTCCTCTTTTAATGATGTTTCCTCTTTTAATGATGCCTATCCTCATGTCTAATCTAATTTCTTTTTTGGTCTTGTTTGCAGGAATGAAGCAAAGGTTAGTTGTCCCTCTACAAATTTCATGCTTGAAACCAAACAACCTTTTAAGTGATCTTTTTGATTTGAGGTACAAGGTTGCTTATGTGCCACTGTCTTTTATGACCTGCATGGACCCTTTTATGGGTAGCACTTCATTACACTCCTTGATGAGATCATGTTTCTTCCTTGTAAACGTTAAGCTTGTTTGTATCTTACCACCTGTTGTGGATGCCTTTATAAGCCTTTTAGGTCTCTTCTTTGCCTTTGTTCTTTTTTGATCATTTACAAAACATTTCTGCAGAAATGATTTGACATGGTAAATTTCTCCTTTGCATGCTTACTGCTTGATGAAGAGGATAACTTTAGAGGTATTTGATGTTTTTTGACCAATGATATGGCCTCATCCTTGTGTTCACTTGATTTCACCTTTGGATACCTATGGAAATATTGAATTTAGAAAAATGATAGCGCAACCTAGGTGACCCTATTTGACTTATTGTAATGCTTTGGAATAGGTTTTTGACTGAAAACTTGAATCAGGGTTTGGATGAGGAAGCAGGGCTTTTGACACTCTATTATGCACTACCATCCTAGACAACTAGAAAACCTTGTTTCTACTTCAAAAAGCTTTTAGACAGGGAGTTTTGACAACACCATTGCTCGAGGCACTTGGTGAGCAAGGAGAAAAGTTTGGTTTACTTGGAAAAATAAGGTGTGAAAGTGGAGGGCTTAAGCAGATAGAGACAGTGTTATAGGTAGGGATGGCAAACATAGTGAGAGTGAGGGACAATTAGTCTTGTCTTGGTGATAGATTGGCCATGCTTTGACAAGGAGGTGGGATAATGAAAAAAAAATTCTCTTTGAGGGGATTTCTAGAACTCACATGATTCTTGAATTCTGTTTTTAGAAATCTTGGACAAAGCATTTAGTCATCTAAAATAGGTGAAAATTACTAATGACTAACAGTGGCTCCACTTGGGGAGGGCAGCTCCTTTTCAGGAGGTGTCCAGAATTTCAAATCTCTTGGTTTATGAAGACCAGTGCCTCATCCATTGGGCGTATTTTTCTCTTTTCTTTTGCTGATGCTTTCCCTGAAGTAGTAATTTCGAAAATCTGAAAGAATGATTAGCTCAACTTCACTTTTACCTACCCAACCTATTGGCCTAACATTTTTTCTTTCTTGGGTACACTTGAAATGGCAAACCCATTGACATTTTTATTTTGAAAATGAAAAAAAACTATCTAATTCTACACTTATCTCTTTTGGGAGTTTAGATTAAGCTATTGAACTCCTTTGATTCTCTACCTGTTCTACTCAACTGTCAAGGTTAAACTATTTGATAGGATTTATTTACTAAGCTAAAAACATGAAATTGAAAATATGACTAAATCAGAATTAGACAATCTGATTTATCATGGGTTTGTGGCATAAAAACAAGCTGCACACAAATGTTATTTTTGTACAAAATAAGATTAGAAAAATTAGGGCTAAAATTGCATAGTTTTCTATTCATCCATTTTTTTCTCCTTGGTTCTGTTTTGAGCATGTGGAACCAGGATCTTCTCTCCTAATCTATTTTCTTCAACAAGTCAAGCTTGAATAATTTGACCAGCATTCTTTTCACTAACTTATCAGCAATAAATTTAAAACATGTTCAACCATGATTAGGCTAGATGACTGAACAAGACATTCTTTTGCACCGGTAGTGGCATTTAGGCTTGCACACTTTCAGTATCACTATTTTTCGAGTATGGGGTTGTACCTTGTTTTGAATCTGCCCTCTTTTCCATTTTTTCTATGCTTTTGTGTTTTCTCTCTTTTTGACTTTTTTTTTTCTTCAAACCATGGTATGTACAATGAGTAAAAATAAAAATAAAAAAAAGTTTAAAGCTAGGAATCTTTGCAGTAGTGGTGCTTGAGCATCCTATCTTCAAAAGGATCTCCTAACACTTTTTGTCCATTCAGTTTTGTGGAATAAAGATGATAGTTATCTTCATTTGCAAACATGGTGTAAAGATTTTTCCAAGATTTTTCAAACAACTCATGTTCTCCTTGATGCTTCTCCTTTGAGTCTTGATTCCCATACCTGTTTTTGATACAAATTTTCTTTAGGTAAAAAAGGTACTCTCTATCATTTTTAGAACAAATGATGATGTCATCAAGGTATACCATAGTGAAGAAATTGAAAACTGGAAACATAGTTCTTCAGAAGGTGTCTCCAGTGTCTTTCAACCTAGGAGTTATTTGTTTAAGTATGCAACTGTCCCATGGAAATTTGAAAAAACCTTTGAGTTGATTGATCTAAAGTGGTATCATCTGTTGGTAACCTGGAAAACTATCATGCCATGAGATTTAGTTAGAAAACCCTGCCCTATGTAAAGTATGATCTTTTTTGGTAAAAATATATTTGTTCCTTTGGAAGGGTTGCTCCTGGTACCTAAAATCGATACAAAGCCTATGTCCTTTTGCCTTCTTTCTAAGTGAACTCAACTGCTCAAAATTTTTCTGATTCTTTTTTAAAGTAAGGGTTTTTAGACCAATGGCTGTGTTACAAGGTTTTAGACTAGCCTGCCTACACACATAAGTATTCTGAATTTTTTTGCACAATCTTGTATTCCTTTGTTTTGTGTGTAGTGATAAAATTTTAGACAACTTAATTATTTCAGGCTCCTTAAGTTTACCCATGCTATCCTCTATAACAACTTTAGCAAAAATTTCTTTGGGATTTGTCGCAATATTTGTGAAAATTGGTAATTGTTCTGAAAAGGAAAATTTCTTGGATGATGAAGTATCTAGGTAAGGTAGAAACATCAGACTGTCTTGTTCCAGATTCCCAAAGAATTGTGTTTTGTGGGGGTGTTTATTTTTTTCCAGATGAGCAAAAGGAAGAGGTTGTGTTCTTGTGATTTGCTTTTCTTTTAAGCAACCTGTTCCCTTTTCTAAACTGATTTTTGTTTCTGACATCTCATTTTCAATTTGCATGAAATCAATTTCAGTTTTATTGTCTTATGGTGTTTCGAGATCGTGATAGTTTTGGTTGTCAAACTCATCATAGAGGAAGTGATCTGATTGTTGTAATGTGCCTAGATCTTCACAATCTTCATTTACTTGCTCATCAAGGTCATTTTCATTGTATAAGATGAATGAGTCCAAGTCTGAATGAATGGAATAGATAGGGGTGTTATTGGGTCTATCTAGGCTACTTACCATATACTTCATGTGAGATTCCTAGTATAGCCTTCTTGTTTGGTTAAAAATCAGGATGGTAGCATGAGACATGTCAAGTTGGAGGTTTCCTAGAATTTTAGCTCCCTAAGATCGGGACAAGAGCATGCCATATTTGGGGGGAATGTCAGCCATGACTATATCCATGACCAGGCTCTTAGCAGGGATTTTTGCCAGATTGACTAATAAGTCCTTGATCAGGCCCAAGCATTGAACTCTGCTTGAATCGAAGGAATACAGATATTTGTAAGGCCTAGTTGTTTCTAGGCCCAGTCTTTCCATCACTACCTTCGGCATGAGGTTGTGAGAGGCACCAGAGTCTAGCATGGCATTATGTAGGATTTTTTCGTGTATGTTTAGGCTAACATAGAATGGGGGAATGGCTCCTTCCTGGTATTTTCCATCTACTTCGGGTCTGAACAAGAACTCTAGTTTATCATCTGTCAAATTCAGAGTGTTGGTATCATTTCCTATGTTCAAGACTTTCAACACTTGGGAGTGGTACATATCCTGAGTTACCAGTTCAGTGAGAAGGATGGTTATTTTTATTTTAGAGATCTCTCCTTCAAAACTGAAAGGTACTTGAGTTTTATACATATTTACATCAGTTTTCTCAGCCATAAATTTTTCTACATTTTTAATTTGCTGATTTTGATTCGGGGCTTTGGTAATTAGAGTTTTCTCAGGGCCACTAGCAGAGGTGCTAGGACAACTTGTGTCAACTCCTGGTTGGCTAATTTAATTCTTGTTGGGATCAGTTTTCTTAACCATGGTGTTGTTATTGTCTGTTTTTCTTTTAAGAATGTTCTCGGGATTTTTCTTAACAGCAATGTCTGAGTTGTTTTTTGGAGTTGTCTTGGTTTTTCTTACTCCTAAGACCATATTGTCTATGGACCTCCATTATGGAATTTTATAATCTCAATTCATGGTCTTCAGAATCTTCATAGCTTGTTTCATCTTGGTTTGAGGAGAAAAATCCTTGTTCTTCTTCTGTGAGAAAAACCTCATGCTCACTATCAAAGCCTATTAAGTTTAGATGATTCTCATCTGGTTGTTCAATGTCTCTTTCCCCTTCGTCAACATAGTTATCTTGGAAGGGTGGCCTAATTTTTTGATCATTTTCCCTTGGTTTGTTTTGGGGTGGGTTTCTTCTAAAATTTTGATTATGGTTTATGTTTTGGGGATTTGTTTGGTTGTCCCTAGCGGGCATTCTTTCGTTTATGCTTATTCTTTCCATCATTCTTTCCATGGTCCTAAGAAGGTTGTCCATCTTGGAATCAGATGAGTAGGTGGAGGGCATGGTGTCATCTTTGTATGTTACCCTCTTTTTTTATCTTAGCCTAGCTCTTTTTTCAATTAAGTTGGCCTCCACACTTATAGCTCCTTTTTGCATGTCTTCTAGAGTTAGGGGCTCTCTTTCTCTTAGTTGATAGGCCATGTCGGGGTCAAAACCCTCTGGGAATTTAGCTAAGGCTAGGCCTAATGGGGGTTTCATGTTTGGCGGTAGCACGTTGTAAACACTATTGAACCTAGTGCAAAAGTCTTGGACACTTTCCCCCGTGTTTCTTTTGAGGTTGCTATATTCTGAGAGGATTTGAAGAGGGCTTTTCTTGATTTCCCATTTTTTTACGAAATTTTGGTAAAGGGAAGGGAGATCATGTATGATGTTGGGAGTTATGCTTTTGAACCATTTCTTAGCTTCTCCTCCTAGGCTTTGGGAAAACATTCTCATTTTCATGGTTTCCTCTTCTAATTCCATGTAGTCAAAAGCATAATTCATTCTATCTACATGCTACTGGGCAGTAGTTGATTAGCCCCTGTGAAGTGTGGGATTCTGGATTGGTAATCATTTGGCAAAGGTACCAAAGGTTGTGGTAACACAAGGGGCACATACCATACTGCCATGGTGGGAGCTAATGGTGTATTTACAAGCAGAGGATTTGTGCTATGAGATGGAGTGGTTTGCACAGTGGTGGTATGAATGGGTGTGGCAAAAGTACTTGGACTAGTAAACCGATTATGAGCATACTTGGGGTGAAAAGATCCGAAGTGATGGAGAAGTTGTAGATTAGGTGGTGTGGAAGGAGAAGCTTCTTTGCTAGGACTCTGTTGCAAGTCTATGGGCTCAAGATCGGTATGGTCGATTTTACTTTGTGACTTGGTTCTGAAAATGTTTCTAGTATGGCGCAAGTCAAACTGGGGGTCTTGCAATGCTGTAAGATGTTCAGGTATAGAGCTTGCTCTATGAATGGTCCTATAAGTAGCTAAGTTTCCAGTTTCAGAAGTTTTCCACAAAATCCTTTCTGGGTCGTAAACTATAGTAGGAGGGTTTGGGTCCAGATGAGATCTGGTATTGATTCTTCATGGAGCCAGTTTTCAAATTCAAAATTTAGAGAGGCTGAAAGTTTATAACTGCTTTCGGAAGGCTGACCTCTCTAGGCGTTATCAAACTCGCACCATGTGTGACTAATGTTCTAGATTTCCTAAGGCTGTTTTGATGTAGTCCTAAAGGATTCTATAGATACTTAGAAAAATTTAGAAGGCCTACTGGAGGCTATTGGAGTCTCCAGGTGGATATTTTTGGTTGTTTTGAAGATATGTCGTCTATGGTCCACCACCAATATTGAAAAAAAGCCAATCTAGAAATGTTTTGGGGTTTTTTTGAGTTTCTATATGTAGCCCGAAGGTTTGTAAGAGTGTCCTATAGCTGAGTCATCATTTTTATAGGATGGTGAAAAAGCTAGATTCTACTCTTAGGCTATCAGCTAAGTTCTCTATGATTTGATGAAGGTTTCTGAAGTCCTAAGGGATACTTAGTTTGTCACTGACATGAGAGGTTGCATCATAATCACCATTGTGTTAGTGATATTGATGAGGTGACTATAAATCATAGGATATTTTTTGATGAAGGGATTCTGGATTCCTAAGGGGTATTTAGCTTGTTATGAACTCAAAAGGTCCCATCGTGATCACCATTATGTTAGGGTCACATGATTTGGAAGATTGGCTAACCAAATGACAAGGTAACATCAGACCAGTCTTTGGAGTCCTTGGACCTAGCCTTCCTGGACTCAGAGAGGGCTCTCTCTATTGTGCGAAGGATGTGAGCTTGTTTGCTTTGGATAATTGATTTTAGGCTAGTTGTTAAACGTAGGTTTTTTTTTTTTTTTGGGTTGGGGTAAGATGATCAAGTAGGATAGGAGGAATGAGAGAATATAAAATCAATAGGGCTATGGGGTCAGATGAAGTCAAGGGTGTCTAAATGATGAAACAAAGTGTATTGCAAGGCCGATTTAACAGGGTGAGTGGATCCTTAAAGTGATGTATGATGGTGTAACGACCATTAAGTTTTGTGAAAAGACTAAGAGGTCTTATAAATCTATAATTTGAAGCAATAACTCATAAGGTAGGGCAAACCATTAATCTCTATGAAAAATACTCAAATTGATAAACATACAAGATGAACAATCCAGTGGTACATAGAAGCATTAGAACTCTTAACTTTAGAAATCCACCTTCAGCATTTTGAGAAAACACATAAGATAAACAAACAATTCAATATAAGGAGAGGGAACTCCTAAACAACATATATCAAAAAATCGGGAACTCTGAAACAAGTTGATGAGCATGGGAAAAGGGCAAGATCGAAACAAGACCTCTTTATATTAACCTAATCAATCAGTATTCCATACAAAAGCTTCACAATAAGCTTTTGAAAACTTTAAATAAGCAGGGCATACCATGAATCATATTTATAAGCTAACATACTAATAATTCATGAAACAAAGAACAAGTTTTAGTGGGCCTAAGGAGCAGTCAAGAATTCCTTAAGATGAACTAAAAGAAGAAAACATCAAAACTATAGCAAACAGGAGGTTTGAGGTGCTTCCATGAGCATATCTCAACCTATACTTTTATGATCTATAGCAAACAAGCAGACTGAAACACAATGACGACAAGAAAACAATAACAAGTTAGAAAAACATCACCATTCACCAAGCTATGGAATCCTGCAAGCAAGCCTCTCCAACATCAAGCCACACAAGCCATTCATTCACTTCATAAAACCAAATATCTTCTCCAAGCTCATAAACCATGTATTTCTCTACAACACATCAAGTCCCAACTCATTACAATGAATCCTCATGTCTTATATAACAAGAGGAGAAGATAGCCTACTAGATCATCTAGAAGCCTATTGGCCAAAGAGAAATATCCTAACTTGTCCTTGAGGCTTTGCAAAGCCCAAGGCACAAAAATATCTAAATAAAATATCTTTTCTGACTATAAGAGGAAATAAAACTAAATTTTAGGCCTGAAATGCCTAAGAAAACTTGCCAAATGCACATTTTTTCCACTCAGTTATAGGAGCACAGCACACTGTGTGGAACTCTGAAATTATACCAAGAGCGCAACACCAAAATAGGCCTTTTGCAACGGTGTTTTGGAGGCCTTCCCGATGTCGGCAAAGGCTCTGTGATGGCTCATTGGAAAGATATGGAAGTCTACTTTCCAGATAAACATTTATGTCTTAAATTTGACCTCTAAAAGTTGGCCAAAAAGAGGAAAAATCCAAGACTTCCAGGAGCGCAGGACATGCTCAGAAAAGTGGGAAGAAAGGTGAAAATGAGTGTTTTTGACCCTTTTGGGGGGTCAAAACAACTCCAATTGAGCTGAAATTTGGTGATCATACTCCTCTAGTGATAGGGAATCTAAAAATGTAAACCTATACTCATGAAGATGCCCTGAGAAAAAGTGCAACACAGGGGGTGTTGTGTTCCTAGGAGTCAAAATTTGGAAAAAACAAAAAGTTGTCGAAATTGCCTCAAATTTGGTGGGTAGGTGCCTCATGGGTCATTGGAGACCTGTAGAGAAACTTGGGCCAAAATACCAAGCCCAGCTTGGTCCTTTTCATATTTTGGTGTCGGGCCCTCATTTTGGGCAGTTTTGAGCTTTTTCCTTGCAAAGTGATTTCTTAGTTTATAATGCTTAGTCATTCTTCTTTGCAAGCTCAAGTCTTTGTTGGCCTTCTCTAGTTTAAACCTCTAGATGTAGGTTGGCCCTCTCAAGCCATGCTTATAGTTTGGTGAGGGGCAATTGTTGTGCCTGGGCTGATTCTTCCTCTCTTTGCTTGGCCAATGCTTTTCTTAGACCCATGGTCCTAGGTCTCTTTCTAGTTTGACACTCTTTATCCTCACTTTCTACATAGGCACCCATGTATTCCTTCAACTGTGCTTGTGACCTTTGAGCCTCTTTTTGATACTTGAGCACCCTTGCTTCATAGATTGCCAGTTGGCCACTCCTTAGACCTCTCTAATTCAAATTTCAAGTCTTTGATCAATGCATTCTCGTCTTGTAGAAGAGAGTTCACTATTATTGTCTAATTTTCATCCTCTCTGTCTATTTGAATGAGCTCAAATTCTTTTTCTTCTTCATGATTGTCCTCTTCCTCTTCCACTTGTTGCTTTCCTTTGTTTTTCATTAGAGTTGAGGAGGAGCTCATGGCCCCTTGCTCTTTGGAAGTAGCAAACACATGCCTCTCTCCTCTTTGATAGGTAAAGGTAAAAGGGGAAACAAGTTTTACTTGGAAATCTTGATCACTAGTGAGCTTAGGACTATTTTTCTCCTCATGGATGATCTCTGTGTGTACATCTCCCTTACCTTGTTCTTGGCTGCCCTTTTGACAAGCATCCTCACTATCCTTTATGCCATCATCACAATCAACATCCTTAGGACTGTCCCCTTCTGTTTTTGCAATATTAGAGGCACCTTGATCTTTGTTGGGAACATTTTCACTTCCATGACTGTCATTTGTTTGTTTACTATCACTAGGCTGACTATTTTTGTCTTTTTGTAGCTCACAGTTTTCCCCTTGAGAGGTAGCCTTTCCTTGGTAATCATCACTCTTCTTTTCTTCTTCTTTAAACTTTGTTTATGTCCCATAGTCTTCATCATTTTCAACACTTTCATTATCTTTTTCATGCTCTTCATTCGTAACATTATTTTCTGCTTCATCCTCTTCACCTCCTTCCATGCTATCAGTACCCTCTTTGTCTTCATTACTGCTGTTTGTTTGTTCTTCATAGTCATTGCCTTGGGTACCTTCATTGGTTGGCCCTTTGTCATCATTTTCTTGTTTATGGAAAGAAAACTTTAAACTCTGTTTCTTGACCGTCTTTTCCATTATTGTCACCTTCATTTTTGTTTTCCTCACTGCTTTCATAGGCCTCCTCACTGCTGCTTTCTTTGTTATCTTCCTCTCCCTCACTATGTTCTTCATTTGCATCATATGCCTCCTCACCATTGTCTTCATATGTATTCTTGTCACTGTTATTTTCTTAATCATAAGACCCATTGTTTTGGCATTTTTTTCTCATTATGGGGCTCATTAGTTTCAACTTTTTTTTCTTCCTTATCAACACAGTCATCCTTGTCATTTCCTTTGTTAATTTCTTCTTGGCTATCTCCCTCTCTGCCACCTTCCTCCTCTTCACTTTTCCTTTCATTTTCATCGTTCTCTTCTTCACTATTTTCTTCCTTTTCATCACTGCTTTCTTCTTGGCCATTACTGCTTTCTTCTTGGCCCTCACTTCTTTCTTCATTTTTATTATCCCTTTGCCATCTTCCTCTTTTTCACTTTTTTCTTCATTTTCATCATCTTCTTCCTCACTTCTTTCTTCTTGGCCCTCATTGCTTTCATCATTTTCTGATTTCTTAGGGGAAGGTGGATGAGGAAGGTCTATTTGAGGAAATGATTCATGGGAAGAAGATGAACCAAGGTTAGTGGAAGGTGATGGAGGTGTGTGGGGAGGAGTTTGGGATGATGATGGCAGACTTTGTAGAGGATTTGGCTATGGATTTGTGAAATCATCATGGGTGATGAAAACCTCCCAGTGGATGCCTTGTTGTTCTAGTTGGTGTTACAATCACTTTGATGAGGGAATGATGAAAAAGGCTTGACATTTGTTGGGATGGAGGCCATTTTTGCATGATGGAAGACATTTTCTCAATACTTTTGCACAAATAGTAGGGCATGTGTAGCAACTTGGTTTTGATGAAGTGCATGAGGAGCCTTATGTGGTATGAATAGACTTTGGAGAACCTACCCTTACAGGTGAAGTACTTCATGATGATCCTCATCAGGAGAGCATACCTTTCTAATAGATGAGAGAAGGGGAACATGGTTTTACATTCAACCTGACAACTTGGTTTCAAGAATGGGTGACAGTGACTCACGTATAAATAATTTTGTTTGAACCACCTTTCTCCTATGCAAGGAATTCTAGTGGCCCTATAGATAGCATATGGAGTCAACTCAAATTTTACACCGGATAGGCATACTTGATGTTTATGAAGGTTTAGGGCAAAGAGCTTGTTCAACTTAGGGTGACTTTGGAACTTTTGTACCTTTTTACAGAATTCATAGCAGTCCAACTCTTGAAAACAGGTCAAAATAGTAGGGGAGGTTATCATCTCTTCAATGTTTATAGGCTCAAACCTATTTGGCATCCCTCCCTTCTTTGGCTGCTTTTTAGGCCTTTGGCTTGACTCATCAATGTTAACATTCTCCTCTTCAGACATTTTTATTTTTTACCCCTACCTCACAATCTTTAAAAGGGATGACTCTACTAGTGAAATGATGTGGAAAAGGATCTAAAGAAGATGATGAATTTTCCTAGCTAGGTCAAGGCATCAACAGTGTGCAAACCAAGGGCTTCTTTAAGATTTCATTGCTCTTTCCTAAACCAACTTTCAAATTTCTGAATTGCCTTATCTCTTAGGAAGACATGTATATGGAGGAAAGAGTTGAAAATACCTCTTGAAGCGCAGCACAATAGAGAAAATGGCTTAAGAAGCTTGTGGGCAAGCTCGGGTCAATCTGAATTTGAATTCAGGCAAAAAATGCAAAATAGTGCCAAGAGCACAGCGTCATGGCAGGAGTGCAGCACCATGGTAGGAGTGCAGCACCGTGGCAAGAGCACAGCACCAAGGGAGTTGGGTGCCTGAACACGCTGTCGTTCGATGTTCGGAGCAGTGGTAGGAGCGCAGCGCTGCTAGGTGGCTAAACGGAGTCTCGTGCAAAAGGTCGGAGTAGTGGCAGGAGCGCAATGCTGTCGGGTGGCTAAACAGAGTGTCTCACAGAAGGCTGAAGTAGTGGCAGGAGAGCAGCATTGTCGAGCAGGCGGCTCGGGCAATGGGAGGAGCACAGCGCTGCCGGGTGCCTGCACAGGGTGTCATGCCCGTCTTTTGCACGGTGGCCAGATCTTCCAAGAGCGCAACACCACTCTACAGGTGCGCAGTGCTCAATGGAGTAATACATTGGCGGAGGCTACAAGCATGCAGCACACTACTACAGGAGCGCAGCGCCCGAAATTTTTTGCCTTGGTTCAGGAGCTGGGTGGATTTGACAACTTGATACAACTAAATCCTATTTCAACGAGCATTATTAATTTTTGTGTCCATGATACCGTAATTTTTGTCCTATTCAATTCAATCTAGGTTGAGTTATGTTGGTCTCAGCTGGTCAACAATGTATTATGTGTCCAACAACAGTGGAATCTATGGTAAAAGGTGGTCCACATTGAAAATTGGTTGTAGGCCAAGGAATGAGGGGATACTTAGCTCAAAATCATTGTCACCTATATCCTTAGTGATGGTGTAAGGGCCGTATAAGAGTGGATGAAGCTTTTGATCGGTTATGGCAAGGAATTCCTTCTACAAATACAACCAAACCTTGTAACCCACTTGAAACTTATGTTGAACCCAATGTTGATCATGACATTTTTTTTTTGTGTAAGTCAGCTAAGATATATTAAACAAAATAAAAACTGATAGTACATATGGTTACAAAATGGCCTGCCAGTTCTAGATTAACTTGAGGGTGCTCAGGCCAACCGAACAGAAATTCATCCTTACAATGAAGAGGGCTGTCATAAAAACTATCGTCTGTAGTAGACGGACTGAACAAAAAATACTTAGAGCCAGCCAACCACATAGGGTTGCCTAACAACGTAGTGATCCTGAGAAAAGAAAAATTTCCTGTTGCCTTACAGAACCCTCTATCATAATTTATTGGCCAAAATATCATTAGAGACACAATATACAGATAAACAGAAAAGAAACCAAACATAGTGGAATTACAGGACCGGATTGGAGGCACCTGAAAGCCCAACAGCACTGGGATTAGCTTCCTCAGCTCCTTTGGGAAAGAGGCGCGGCTTATGGTGACGGATGATTGTAGTGTGGGAATCATCCTCCGGAATATCAATTGACACATTCAGAACGTGGCACAGGTAAAGCTCAAACATCCGGATGAAACCATCCAACCGCTTCAAGTGCATTTTCAATTCTTCCATGAGGGAGTTTAGGGAAACCTCCAACTTGTCTAGGTGCACAAAATTCCTGGCTGAGGTGAGGGAGCTGGCTGCGAATGTATCTTTGACTTCTGCCCCATGCATACTGATTGCCTTGCCTAACTTGGTCTTCATCTGCCATGCAACCGTCTCAGTCTGCAGAAATTGTGTTGCCCTGGTAGATGGAGTCCTAGGGTCATCAATCCAGTCTACCTCCTCGCTGATGGTGCGACTTTCCAGAACAATCTTGGCTTTGTGAACTTCCTCTTGAAGCAAATCGATAGTTTGATTTCCTTTCTTTGAGACTGAAGCTTCGTAGCCCTCCTTCGCTCTCTTGAGCTCTCTAGTTGCTTTAGCACTACGAAGATTATGCTCAGCCATGGAGAGGATGCAGCTCCAGATAATGTGAAACCAACGGACAAGAAAATGAAACACAGACACAATGCAGAGTAAAGAAAATTTTTTGAAACAGATGAGGTCTGTCCAATTCGCGATAGGATTTATAACTTCAGGTGCATTGTGGGGGGTCAAAATTCCAACTGGAATCCGCGTATTATCATCATTGTTGGCAGCCTGCTATCTTATTAGGGTATTGATGCTGGTTTCCTGAGCATTAATCCACTTCTCGATGCCAGTCCCTTCGTGTGCTTAAGGATCCCATGCATGCTGCCACATGTATCGGTTGAGCCTGTCGTCATCCTTTCGAATGATCTGCCATCTTTCCCAAGGCACCCCATAGGACGATTCCTAGCGGTGCCATCATTTGTAATTAAGAACATAGTTAATCCGAATCAGTTACTGATGATCCGTAACCTGCAGGCCATCCTCCTTTCTTGAGCCTCTGGTGAGGTCTTGCCTCGAGATGAGAGTGCACTGATTCCTAAGATCGTCATTTGTGACGTCTTGCCAACAAGTGTCAATGATCTCCCTCGAATGATCAACAGCATGGTTGGCAAGGTTGTCCGTTAAAGCATTAGCCTCCCACCTAACTGCCTGTAGAATAATGCTACTAAGGGAGGTGAGATGTTCCGCAATGAGCTCTATGACCATGGCCAATCTCTAATGTTTAGTTGCTTTCCCTGGCCATGTACCATTTTGAATTCTCCTGATCGCAGTGATGGCCAAGAGGGAATCTCCTTCCACAATTACAGAACCTTTACCCAGACGGATGAGGATTTGCAGTCCCTGTTCCAGGGCAGCGAATTCAGCCTCATTTTTGGTAGCCTCCCCAAGCATCCTGCTGAAAATATGAAGGACTTCCCCTTTGTCATTTCGGAGAACCTCGCCAGGCCCTGCAGGACCAAGGTTACCCCGAGAGGCTCCGTCAACGTTCAATTTGCAGAAACCTGGGATGGGGGGCTACCAGGTCGAAGGAGAGGGGGCAGGCCTAGGGTGGTTCACTTGGGGACTATGACCCGACAGACTAGTCAAGCCAAACACCAGCAGAATGTGTGAATCATTCGGGGAGAGTGAATTGGCCTACTCAGCTTTGCAATTGGTAAGGGCAATCTCTTTTAAACTTTTCATGATGGTAGTTTTGATGGTGTCAAACTGCCTGGTTTCTTTTTGAAAAATGTGTCTGTTCCTCTCTTTCCAAGTAGACCAGATTAAAAAACTAGGGCAGAGCCTCCAAAGGGTGTTAACCATATTACAACTAGAGTAATTTGTGCACCAGTTCGCAATGCAGTCTTGAATGGAAGTCCTTGTTCTGTCTGTTTGTTTGAATATATCCCTTAGCCACTCCCAAAGGTTATTATTCCAATCACAGTCATTAAGAAGATGGTTCATAGTTTCCTCATCCTTTTCATAGAGGGGGCATCAAGATGGGCCAATAAAGCCCCTTTTCACCAGATTCTCCCAGGTGAGTATTTTGTGATGCATGAGTACCCATAGAAAAGACTTTATTTTTGGCCATAAAGTGTTGTCCCAGACATTGGAGTATCAAGCCACTTTTTATTTGATGTCCCTGTGCTCGATATACATTCTAGCCTCCTTGAGGTTGAAGGTACCTTCGTCGAGTTTGCGCCATCTAATTTGGTCCTTCTCCTGAGTGGACCGGATCATTCTCTTAGCCAGATTAGAGTTTAGGGTGTGGAGGAGTTCGGTCATGTCATCCTCCAGGGGGGAGGATCTAAATTCCATTGCCTCCAGTGTTGGTTCTCATTATTTTCAGACCAATATTGATGGAATTTTATCTTTCCAGTTGCCTAAAACCATCTATGTAGAGGGAGAAAATTAGGGCTTTCTAGTTTAGGTAACTGTTGCCAAGCATCCTCCCAGAATAGTGCATTGGTGCCATCTCGAAGTTCCCATAAGTAGTAGTCCTGAATGATGTTTCTGTTAGCCTTGGCCAACTTCCAAATAGGAGACCCTACGAAGGGATCGGTCATTCTTATCAGCTCCTCAGTCCACCAATTCTCTGCATATTTGGCCTTCCATAATTTAGCCCAAGGTGTATGGGGTTCCTTGAGCCAGCGCCACCAAAGCTTGGCTCCATAAGCTTTGTTGACCGTGTCTGGGTCTTGCAGCCCCAAACGCCCCAGGTTTTTGGGTTTACATAACTTATCCCAGGCTACAAGAGCCCATTTGGGTTTGTTCGCTTTACCCGACCATAGGAAAGCTCTTTGAATGTTTCTAATTTTATGGAGCACCCCTTTTGGAGCTAGGAGAATAGAGAGAATATGCTAAGGAATGGCCTGAAGAATAGCCTTAGTCATAACCAGTCTTCCTGAAAAGTTCAGGACTCTGTTTGTCCAATAGTTGCCCCTATCTTCTAGCCTGGAGAGAAAATTTTCTCAGTCGAGTTTCTGCCAAGGCTTACCAGTGAGAGGAATGCCTAGATACTTAGAAGGAAGGCTACATCTTTTGAAGCCCAGAATATCAGTGAGGTGTCTTTGGACCGCTATGTGCATGTTGAAGAAAAAAATAGAGGATTTATCCAGGTTAAGATTCATACCTGATGCATGCCTGAACAGGTTCAAAATTGCTTTGAAACCTTGGGCTTCCTTAACTGAAGGGGTGTTGTGCAACATGGTGCCATCTACGAATTGTTGATGAGTGGTTGCAGGAGAGTGACTTAGGGGTTGGATACCCTTGATGACATTCCTGTCCTTAGCCGTTTTAATGATGCGACTCAAGCCTTCCATTAAGATAAAAAAAAGGAAAGGCGATATGGGATCACCTTGCCAAATGCCCCTAAAAGGGAAAAAGGGGTCAGAAGGGGCTCCATTAACTAGGATAGAGAAGCTGGGAGATTTGACCATGGCTAAAATCAATCTTATCTAATGTTGGCCAAACCCAAAAGCTTCCAACACAGCTTCGAGGTAACTCCAATTGACCTTATCATAAGCTTTAGAGAGGTCCAGTTGTATGATCATTCCTGCCTTTTTCTGAGACTGAACGGTGAGGATCATTTCCTGATCCAATAAGACATTGTCCATAATCTGCCTGCCTTCCACATAACCCAACTACTCTTTTGAGATGATCGAGGGTAGAATAGGCTTTAATCTATTGGCCATTACTTTGGAGATGATCTTGTACAGCACATTGTAGAGAGCGATAGGTCGAAATTTAGAGGGAGTGCAAGCAGCCTCTTCCTTGGGGATGAAGGCAATAAAAGTGGAATTAAGGGATTTGAGTATGGAGGAGGAGCTCCTAGAATCCTCGACCACCGCCCAAACATCTAGCTTCACCAGGTCCCAGCAAGCTTTGAAGAAGTCAATGGTGAAACCATCAGGTCCCGAAGCCTTGCCACTGGCCATGTCTTTGACTACCTCTTCCACCTCCAGAAGAGTAATTGGGTGGTCCAAGGATTTATTCTACTCTTCTGTTATCAGCTTGGGAATAGAGGTTACGACTTCATTGATAGCCTCCCGTCTGTCAATGTCTGGTTCTGTAGCAATAAGACTAAAGTGGTTCCTGAGGATGGAGGCAATATCTTGATGGGACTGGAAGGGTGTACCCTACTCATCCTTAATTTTGGTTATCTTGTTATTACATCTATAATCCATGGCTGATCGATGGAAAAATTTGGTGTTTTTCTCCCCTTCTCTCAACCATTGTATGCGGGAATTTTAGCTCCAGATTTTTTCTTCCTAGTGACATCGCTCATTCCACTTCTGCATGAGGTCACGCTCTGTGTTAATGGATTCCTAGGAGATGTCCCCCTTAATCTAGTTGATGTGTATTAGTGCCATCTGATCCTCCAGGGCCTGTTTGTCCTCAAAAATATTCCCAAAGACCTCTTGGTTCCAAGTTCGCAGCCTTGCCTTTAGGTGCTTCAATTTGGCTTGGAGCCGAAACATTGTGGTTCCTCTGGCATATAAGTGTTCGTTCCACGACAGTTTGATGTTGGTAGTGAAATCGGGATGACTGAACCAGAATTTCTCAAAGCGAAAAGGTCTGTTTTTAGGTGTACCAAGGATGGTCGCATCGAGAGAGATCGTCCAGTGATCTGATCCTCCAGATGGAATGATATTTCAATCCACCGTGACTCTCCCCAGGAGAACGGTATCAGAGATCAAAAAACAATCAAGCCTAGATGCAATATGCTTGTCGCCTCCTCTTCTATTGGTCCAAGTGAATGAGCCATTTTTGGGTAACATGTCCACCAGGTTAGCTATTCTAATGAAGGATGTGAAGGCCTTTGCATCTCTGTTTAGGGTTCATATCCCTCCCTTATTTTCCCCCAGTGAGGTGATCATGTTAAAATCACCTCCATATATGGCCTTAGCATTAGGGTGTCTATGTTGCAGTATAGATATATTTTCCAGAAACTGTAGCTTATCTTCCAGCCTTAGGGGGTTGTATACATTAGTGAACAAATAAGTGCCAGCCTCTCCCAGGATCTGCAATTCACGGGAGATGAAAGATCTGGAAGCCTCAGTGTTTAGGAGGTGTAGGGATATGGGATTCTAGAAGATGGCTAAGCCACCTTCCAAACCATTACCCTCAACCTCCATGTGCTCCATTCTCTTTCCCAGGCATCTACATATTACTTCCAACTTTAGTCTGGAGCATTTGGTCTCCTACAGGAAAAAAATGTCCATATTTTCCTTTGTGACTTTCTTTCTCAACAGTCTATGTTTGTTTTGGTTGTTTCGCCCTCTTACATTCCAGGAGAGTATCTTCATATTTAAACAAGTATTAAGAGGAGAACGGGAAAACCTCAAGGGCTTTCATTTTGCCTGTGTTGATGAGCATTTGGCCAAGCTCATGGAGTGCTTCATTGTTGGTTCTTCTACCTCTTCTCTTCTTAATTTTTGTGCTAGATTAGGTGTGGTGAAGGTTTTGTGCCTTTATACCCAGTCCCTTTGTCGCGCTGAGATTTCTTTTCTGCCCTCCTAATGCTACATCCTGCCTTGAAAGAAAGAGGAAGTTGACTCTGTCGATCTCTTCCTCTGGGATGTGATCTACTCCTTTTTGTTTCTATTGCTCAACTATGGTGTTAAGATCCATGCCTTCTTTTTCTAGAATGTCACTTAGGTCTAGATCCTCTGTGCCTATTTCACTTAAAGCCATTTCCTCATCCCCTTCTGCATCTTTTCCCAAGCCGGGATCTAGGATAAGGTCATCGATTGAGGTTGGAATCTGTAACTGGGTGTTTTGATCAGTATTTTCTGGGATTTCCTGCCTAGAGGTTAATGTTTGGGTATTCTCATCAACTACAGTTTCCTCTCCAAACACCCCAAATGCGTTCATGGACCCTTTGTTGGGGTTTCCTGTCTTTGGTTGCTTCATTCTGTTGGCCCTGTGTCTGCCCGAGGGTTGGATGAAACCATCCTGATTCTTACTTGAGCTATCCTTATCCTTCTCAATGGGCTTGTGCAGGGGACATTCCTGGATCAAATGGCCATGTTCATGGTTTCCTACACCTAAAAGGTTTTTTTTCGTAGTCTATGGCTTGGAAGAAGACTTCATCTCTGTATTCCAACCATATACCTTCATGAAGAGCACCTGAAACATCCATTTCAACATAGATTCTAGCACAATAAGTGTACCTTTTTTGAACTGTTGCTTCAGAATCTTGGATGAAGGTGCCCAGTTTGTTGCCAATTTGTTCCAGTGCCGCCAGCCTCCAGTAGTCTATCGGGAGGGAAAACTAGCGAATCCAAACAGGAACATGTGTGAATGTTTCCTATTCTGTTGCAAAGTTTGGCTTCCATGGTCTCATGTAGAGGCCTACAGAGGCGTAGAAATAAGGACCTCCATTAAAGATGTGGTCTCTGTCTTCAAGGCTAGCAAATACAACCGTGAAAAAACCCTTGGCCCCCAGGTGGAGTTTCACATCTCCTTTCGACTTCCAATTTTGTTTGATCCATTGGCATAAGGCTTTTTCTGTGGGCCAAAAGCCCATGAACTTGCAGATCACTGCATGAATAGCCATATGATCCCTGTAAGCTTGCAGTTCTAGGTCCGTGATGATAACCCTTAGGATTTCTGTAGTTTTAGGCTTACACCGCCCTTGGGCCTTTTGTTGTTTATCTTCCGTGGCTGATCCTTCTGGATCAGAGCTGTTCAAGGTGGAGGTTTCAGTAGCCTAAGCTTCTTTGGACTTCGTTCCTCCCCCTAGGGGTTCCTGCACTTGAGTGGAATCATTTTTTTCTTTTCCTTCCAGAATTTTGATGCCTTTTGTCTAGTTTTGATGTTTGGTTTCATTAGTGTTGTTGTCCTTCTTTGTCTTTTTGCTAAGCTCATTTCTTCCTGCTGTGTCTGAACCCATGATCTGCACTCCTTCCAATGGGCCCTTGGCTCTATCCATCATTATCTATTTGTAAGAAGGGGCCCCAGAGGCCCCCGGTCGCCCCATCAGTTGGGCCAGGGCAAGCCCTCACTGCCGTAGATCGAAGAACAGAGCACTGCCCCTTGCCAGAGTTGGTAATAGTGCACAGACTATGAACCAAAACCCTAGGTCAGAAATTTGCAGAGGGCTTTTGCCCCTTGCATTTTTATCATGACATTGTTTGTACTTAGTATTGGATTTATCTAGGATATCATGAAACTAATGGTGGATGTCATAAATGCGCTTAATAAACTTTATGGGCTTATTATCTTTGATTTGAACATGTGAAAATTGTGTCTATGTAGTTATAAGAGGCATTGTAACATTAATGGGACACAATAATTTGAAATCTCAGGCCCACCTTAAATGGGTTATGGCTAGTTGATATATGGAGATATTTTTATAGTTGTATTGTGCATAGGGGAGACTCTTGATAGTAGGCTCACCTACTATACCCACAATCTTTACTTTCATATGCATATTTAAAAATGCATTTCCCGTTTTAGCCCTAGATAATTTCAATTCTGGGCAAAATCTAACATATAATGCAGAAGCTTCATTATCCAAACTTGATGGTTATAAAACCATACAATACAACCAGCTTTCAATTTTATATGCGGAAGCTTTTACTTTCCAAATCATTGATTTTATATCCTTATAAATAAACCATTTTATAATTATTCAAATCAGCTATTCAAATTACAATTAAGACTAAGATATAAGCTTCCACCCTCACACCTAACATTCGAGCTTTATGAAAAAACTCAATATAAAATGTGCCCACGGCTTACCATTCACATATTTGCTTACGATTTTATTATCTCACATCCAACATAATATATATTATGTCCTCCATTCAAATGTTAAGAACCATAATAACAAACCTTTGATTACCATATTCACCATTGAATGTCACCAACACTTGTATTAAAATTAAATCTTCGGGCCCACAGCATATTACCTTTGCATTAACATCCACGCATCTTCATGATGCGTCCATCATCCAATCACAAGCTTAGAGCATCCAACGAACATCGCATTCGTTCAGCTCCTGAATTTTATCACTCCAGACTTATGCGAAATTTGTGGTTTTAAAATACCACTTCAGAACATGTGTCCTCCTCAAACCTTTATCGTGTTCCATTTCAAAGAAACTGCTTACCCCTTCTAAGTTGTGCGAAATCCATGGTTTTGTTCAACAAAACCGCTTCATGCTTATTCGCACCTACCGTTTCTTAATTTCATTCTTCTGCTATTCCTTTACATGAATCAATGCCAATTCTTCACCGCTATTCATTTTAACGCTATCATACTCGACTCCAAACATTACATTATTTAATTGACCGGCTATCACTCTCCATTCAAACTCAGCAATTTCTAGAATGGTCAATCCATCCAATGAAATTCATTATGCCATTCCACAATGAAATTAAACACTCAACTCAGCTACCCAAGGAATCAATACTTCTTCAGTCCAACATGTTTAATTACAGACTTTGTGACACACGATTTCATTAATCAGAGTTCTATTTCATTTCGATTTTCAGCAATGTCATTCAACCTTTGCAACGTAGCCTTTCAAGCATAATGCTAGTTTTGACCCTTGTGTAACCTCCACACACTGTGATTCAGCTTCTAACCTCATTCATCTTTATGATTCGAACATAACAGTTTCCCAACCTTCCTTCAATACGATACCTCTGCAATTTAAACGAGCCATCACTATGCCATCGCTTCTACACTCAATTTAAGTCTTCAAACAGATTCAACCCTTTCTGCACACAATCAAATAGAAATTCTTTTCAATACGATCTCCCTTGAACGCATCTTCAACATTCGAACAAGTTTAAATAAAACCCAATCCGATGTCAACTGATATCGAATTAAACAAATAGATTTTCGTTGTAAGATTTAACATGCTCAATGATCAGAGATTAACATCTCTTGCGTCCTTCATCAAAGGACTGAAAAATCATCAATTTCAGTTAACCCTTCTCACAGGATTAATACGCACTCAAATTATACACGGAGAGTGTGGATTCAAATGCGTTCGGATTTAGATAATAACATATAAATCAGAAATTTAAAAGGAATCAAAACCCTCCTGCATACAGTGAACACATAAATTTGATTCACATTCAATCTCTTACAGTGTTCTTTCTACTAACAGGTTATTCAACCTCTCCGGCTATCAAAACCAAATGTTACTTCAAACCCCAATCCTTCTATATTGTATTTCCACAATCAAATGTGTAATAGCTCCCAACATTCCACTCTTCAGGTGCTTTTATACTTCAATCAAAATCTATAGCACTTTCATTAAATAGCATCGACCTACTGTGATGTTGAATTACTCAATCAATTCCACACAAAACTCAAATAATGAATATTTCCCAATAAATACAAATGACTCAGAGTTTAGATTCTCAAAACCAATTCATCTGCAAACTCTATAATTCATAAATAAAACCTTTGTCTTAAAAATAGTAATTACGTGGGAAAATTCCTTTTAGGCCTGATATTCAATCAGTGGCCTTCTTCCAACTTTGCCTAAAGGCTTACAATCCAAACCCTGTTCCTAATCTAACTCCTCACTCTCTGATCTGTCCCTGTTTGCCTTTGAGGCTTACATTTTTTTATACAAAAAGGTCCTGATTCTATTTTAGTTTTCAGTTCCTGTATTGTCTCAACAAAATCCTAAAATCACTATTGAATCCCTAAGGATCCTCTTTCATCCATAATTAATGAAACAAACTCTAATTTAGAATTTACAAAATCTTTCAATCCCTATGTACTCTCAACTTAATCAAATTCTCTCATGTTCTCAAACATTCAAGAACATTTACAATTTCCTCACAATATTTAATTAAAATCATTAAAACCCACTCAAATCACTCATAAAAATCCAGCTCCTTCAAAAGCTTAAAAACCCCTAAGTTTAATAAATACATGGATTTTTCTTTTAGCCTAATGCCCTTGCATCAACTCTCATCCCATGTTCATGGATTCTTAGATTTGTACATGTGTTATATGTGCACTATCATCTTTTTGATGACCTTTGTATAACCATTAGTTTTGGGGTGGAATGATTTTGAATTGGTGAGTTTTTTGTCCAAAAATGGTCAGAGCCTTCAACAGAATGTGCTTAGGAACCTTCTATCCTGATATAATATAATGGTCTATGGGATCCCAAAATGTACCCATACTCATTTGAAGAAAATCTTGGCAAACGATTATGTTGCAATACTCTTCTTGTAAGCATGCAACATGGCCATCTTAGAAAATATATCAATGACCACAAACACATAGTCATTACCATGTTTGGTAGGAGGAAGTCCATAAATATAGTTCATGGAGATGGATTCTAAAGGATGGTTAGGAGTAGGGAGAGGAGTGTACATACCTTTCTTATTAATATTTTTTTTAGTAATGGCATTATTAATCAATGCAAGATATGATATATTTTCCAACATCCCGTCGAAGTTTTGGACAATTAAAATACTTCTGCAATACTTCCATTTTCTTCTCCACACCAAAGTGTTTTGAAACCCAGTTTTAATTTTCCTCCAAAACCAACATAGCACACTCACTTGAAGGAATGCAAAGATGTCATAAATAGCATAATATTCCATCCTAAAGGTGGAAGTCTTGAACTGGCTTTCCAACCATCAAAACCTTGTAGGTGGTAACGAATTATGAGTCTTTTTCATATAGCTATGGCCATCCATAGGTATCATGTCAATAAGGGTTGAGAAATGTGCTTAGTGCCACAATCGGGGGATAATTGAGGCAGTATATTATGTGATTGGTGCTACCTTTCTTGTATTTAATGTTCAAATGGAATTGTTGCAGGTATGTGGGCCATTTATGAAGGTGATTGTTCTACAACTTCCCCTGTGTTTACATAAATTAAAAAGGCCTGTGATCTGTGGAAAATCGTCTCCTTCCCCATAGTATAAAATTTCCATTACTGGAAGGCCTACATAATAGAATATATTTCCTTATCATAGGTGGGGTACCTTCAAATAGTATCATAGAGCATCTCTCTATGATAAGCCATTAGATTCCCTTGTTGAGTGAGTATTGCAAAAATATCATACTTGGAAGAATATGTCTCAATATCACATGGTTGTTGCAGGTTTGGCAAGGTAAGGACTAGTGTATAGCAAAGACATTGTTTCAATTTAATGAATGCATTGTGTTGTGATTGTTTCAATTTAATGAATGCATTGTGTTGTGACACAAACTAGAAAAAAAATTCTTTTGCTCCACGCTTAGCAACTTGACTCGGGGTCCAAGTGATATGAGAGAATCCCAACATGAATCTATGATAGAAAATAGCAAGGCCCAAGAAGTTGTGAATCTATGTTAGAGTCATCTAGCTTGACCCATCCCGAATGACTCAAATCTCATTTGGATCCACATGCATGCTTGCTCATCAATTTTGTTGATCTGGATTTATGCAGGAACACAATGAAATAAAAAAATACACATGAACGTAGAGATGCATCAAAAATAAAACTTCATTTCATTAATAACAAATAACTGAAATATGCTTACAGACAGTATGGAAATAAACTAGCTAGGGCGCTAGTAGCTTATCTCGTAGAAGAGATGTGGTGGCTACAGGGCTCTGAACTTTGTTAGAATGAGGCTCGAAGGCCTATTTATTATTGAGAAACAATGGAAAACCGTAAACATCTAAATACCTAACCCTAGGAAATGAAACTCTGAAACTATGGGCCCCGTTTGGGTAACATGGTATATCAACTTCCTGGGACGTAACTTTGGCATGTGATCTTCGTTTGATGCGGTCAATACCTCGTTAGAAAGATCTATATAATCACTACAACTTTTGAAGTGAGAAAAGTCAAAGGAAATTCCATGTTTCTCCTGGGTTTCCCAAAAAATTTCATTTAGGGCCTCAAAACGGCCATGGAAGTTCGGGACCCAAAAAACTGCTAAAAATAGTTAATTGTGCTATAATTAAGGAAAATAAAAAACTGAAATAAAAAATGGTGGGGGTCCAAGTGGAATAGGCGGGTGGCCATCAATATCCACTTGGATCATTCCTCCCCCTTAGGAAGCAATGGTCCCCATTGCGTTGAGTTCCTCCATGAGATGAGGAAACTTCTACTGAACTTGGTCCCTGGTGAGCCACTTGCCTTGGTGAAGGAGTTTTCCTACTTTGACAACTTGATATAGCGGGTGTTAGGTCCCTGTAATTAGCAAGATTGGAAAAATTCCAACTGCAGGGGCAACATCAAACCGCTTTGGGATTCAAGGATCTAGCCCTCCTGAATCCAGAGAGGGATCTCTCTTATAAACGAGTTCAAAGATATGATCTTAAAATAGCTGAAATTGTGATATTAGGCTAGTTCTGAAGAGCATGGGTTTTGCTTGTTTGTTTTTGGTTGGGCACAGACATGATGAAGGTTAAGTCAGTTTTGAAAAGGGTGAAGATGTGTGCAAGTGAATGAATGATTCGGCTGATAGAAAAGGTAAAGACGATTTTAACCCATTGGGCTATGGAGTCATAGGAGGATTTTAATTGGACAGCAAGGTTCAAGAAGGATCCATGGGGCAAGTTACTTATGTCAAAGGATCTTTAAAGTGATTTTATGGAATGAAACAGAGAGGAAGTGTAGAATCAAAAAAATGAAGAAACAGTGCAAAGTCTAAGATCAAGTAAGTACTTTTAAACTATCTTGCTTTGACATGTACTTAAGGAAAAAACATAAAAGTATTCTAAGATCAGGGAAGTGCTTTTAAACTAGCCTACTTTGAAGTACTTTCAATTAGAAAACATTTAAAAATGGTTTGGAAAGTTTAAGATCAGGTAAGTGCTTCTAAACTATCCTGCTTTCAGCATATCCAAAAGGAAAACACATATAACAATCACAAAGAGCGATTTAGATCAGGGAAGTGCTTTTAAACTCACCTGCTTCAATATACTCTAAGGGAAAACACAAGAAAAACTCATTTTAAAGAGAAATCTAGATCAGGCAAGTGCTTTGAAACTAACCTGCATTAATATACTCTTCAAAGGGAACGTTCGAATGAAGAAAACATAGAAAATAAAGCTTCAGTGAGAGTAAGGTACTATTGAAAGTAAATCCTAGCTCTATGTTTGTTGTTCTTTATCAGAGAAAGTGAAAAGAGTCAAAACATTAAGGAAAATAACAATAGATAGTGAGGAACACATCACCATTGACACAAATCATGAATCCCATAAATCAGCAGCTTGTATTGATGTTCAAACCAATTACAATCAGCAAGCCCAGTGGGTCTCTACAACTTCAAACTTCTCATATCAGCTTATGTATCTTTAAATTGCATACAGGGCATCAGTAGCTTCAGAATAACTCTTACATACATTCAGATGTCCAGAGACCAACATTTGCTCATCTTCTACAGAAGTATTTATAGAAGAATGAGCCGGTAGAATTTGATAAAAGATCTACTAGGTCAATTAATACAGATTGATGACTCTTCGGCCTTTGAGGGCTTCGTGTCATGTTGAAGTAGCTCTGTTTCTGCTCTTTGAGGCCAAATGATCGAAACATCCGCTTCTGGACTGTTCTTCATCTTCCAAAATGGTTTTTCCGACAATTTAGTGATAAGATCCTTGATTTGTATTAATTGTTCGGTGGTTTTTGATCTCTGTGAGGCTGCAGGTGTCTTTAGGAGTTGGAGAGGGTTCAATTAGCCTCTTTTCACAGTGGTGGAGGGTTTCTTAGCTCGACACATGTCTTTTTCGTCCCCAAAACACCTTTAATTTACTTGAAATATATGTTTTTGGACTTTAATATCCTTTTTCTGTTGTGTTCTATCTTCGGCACTGATACTCTTTGACGGTGCCCAATTCATGGCTTTCTTGCTGTTGTGCAGGGCTGCGTATGGCTCGAATGGCATCAATGCCTCATGAAAACATCGATGAAAAATATATTTGGAACCTGCACATGATTTCCTTTGATGGGTCAGAGTTAGGAGGATTGTCACCCTCCGCTTCTGAAATTTCTTCAAAAAATGGCAAGAGGAACCATTTAAACCTGCAAAATACGAAAAACATTATAAAATCCTGCGTATTTGGTTGACTGCTTTGGAAGGCATGTGGAAGGAGCATGGTCGTTGGATGGAATCATCCAACGGTCGGGATTAATCGAGAAATGTTATACGGAAGGTGGAAAGAAGATTAAATCTGAGCCGTCGATTCGCGTAGATATCGACGATTGGGGGCGGAGGTTGAAAGTCAAACGAAGGAAATCAGGGCAATGGATTTTGGACCGTCGATCTGCAGATCAGATTGACGGCGGAAATGCGATTTCCGTTGTACGATAGACCAGTTATTGCGTGGGCACCTTTGTTAATTTCCAGGCATCTTCGGCAAGCGATAGCCGTTGGATGGAGGGCTGCAGATCGGATGGTTGTTGTTAATTTCACTGGGCATCCTTGTCCGAACTATAAGCACGATGGACGGTGGTTTCGCAAACAGTGGCCAAGACACATGTCAAGCGGTGTATGAAATCGCTGGCCATCGGGGGAAAACCACCCTCCACTCAAAGGTGGTGCGATAAAAACCACATGGTTTTGGGCAACGGTGCATGGCTGGTGGGGTCCACCGGGTTTGACAGGTTCCGCACCGTTGGATCTAGAAATCAGATGATCGGTGGAGATTTCTCAGATTTCGAACCAGCAGGGAATGTTAATAAAAATAGAACAAACCCAAAGTTTTATAAATACAAAGGTTTTCAATGTTTTGGGCGGAATATATAACGGGGCATATCGCATATCACAATTTCGGACATGGGCTTTTCAATCTACCCATTACATTTTCTGTAATTTGCGGTCCGCGATCGCTCTTTTCAATAAACCCTTTGATATTAATACATGACTTTGGTTTTAGACCAAAACATTGGAAAAGTAGGTTTCTAACATTTACAAAGGAAAAAGAGATCGGGCATGGACTATTCAATGGTTTAGAGTACGGAATGCGGGCCCACAGGATATCAGTACATATAAACTTGCGAGATGCGATCTGCGATTACGCGATCGGTCTTGATCGCATCGCAAGTTTTAAAACATAGCACAAAACTTTGCGCACTTTTAGTTTATGTGATGCGATAAGCACCTCCAGTGTTAGTGCTTGGTCTTTGCAACATGGGCTCATGGCGGGGAAGTGGTTTGAGACTTGGCCCAAAGGGGCTTAAACCTTTTAACAAGAAATGGGTTTTTCACTGATTTTCAGTGGTTTTTGAAGGGTTTTAGGGGTTTCGATAAGGCAAAGAAGGAGTCTTTGAACCTTAGAAAATGGATTTTGATGAAGGGGAAAGGGAAAATGAATGATTTCATAGGGGAAGAAGGGGTTAAAATGAGGCTATCTTGACAAGAATAAAGGGAAGGGAAAATGATGGTTTTGTAGCAGTATTTCTCATGGATTTGTGGCAGAATTTTGGAGTTCTGATAGGAAACAACAGTGAGGATTTTAGACATGAGCATGAGATCTCCCAAAGGCTTCAAGAGATAAAATTTTGGCCATGAAAACTATTTCTTGAAGATTCCAACAAATGTTTTGGCCACCTTTTGATAGAACAAATTTTATAGGTGGCCAATAGTGGCTCCACTTGGGGATGGTGCCTTCTTGAAGGCATCAAGAACTTTCAGACCCACATTCTCTGGGAGGCTGACCTGTGCCTCATCCATTGGGCTACTTTCTTTGCTGAAAGAATCTTCCCTTGCTCTAAAAATGTGTTAGCAACATTTGAAAAAACAATCGATCTTCATCAACACAAACTTTCTACTTACCCAATCCTACTGATCTAACATTTTTTCTTCATTTAGAGTGAACTTGGATTGGAAAAATCTTTTACAACATTTATTTCTTTTGAAAACAGGAAATCTAATCTAATTCTACTCCTTATTTCTCCATGGACTCATATTAGACAGTTGAGTCCATATAATTCTCTACCTAATCTACTATCTGTTGGGATTAAACTGTCCAACAGATTTTATTCTCTAAATTCTACAACAGAAATTGAAAAATAGTCAAGTCAAGATTAAGCTGTTTGACTTGCTGTGATCTATGGCATGAAAAACAAGCTGCACATAGACATTATTTTGCAGAAAATTAAACAAAAATGGAAGGCATAAGATGCGAAAATTTGAAGCACTGCCTTCCCTCTTTACAGCCCTGTTTTTTCCTGTTTTTGAGCTGTCCTTTCCTTTTCCTCTGGTTCAGATTTTGAGCTAATTAGAACCAGATTTGTACATCTTTTGAATCAGAAAATAGAACATAGATTGGAGTCAATTCTTGCTTGGAAACTCAGGTTCAGGTTTTGAGCATGTTTGAACCTTTAATTTCTATCCTAATCTATCTACTGATAAGCCAAGATTAAACAGTTTTGCAAATCAAATTCACTATCCTATCAGCAGTAAATTCAAAACTAATTAGTCAATATTAGGCTATTTGACTAACTAGGTGTGTTTTTAGGAGTGGCATTTGAGCTTGTACACTTTCAGATTTATTTATCTTTCTTTGTTTTTTTATTTTTTATTTTTTTGTGAAACTGAACAAAGCAATGGTATTTACAATGGAAATAAAAACTTCAAAATTAAACTCAATAGTAGTAATGCTTAAGGACCCTGCCATTGAAAGGACCCCCAAACAGATCTGTGCCATCTAGCTCTTGCAGAAAATAGGCATTTGGACCAATGGTGGATTGAATAATGTAAGGACCTTGCCACAAACAGTCAAATTTTCCATGTTTACCCTTATCCTCTCTTCTGGAGTCCCACTTGAGTACCTTGTCTCCAATATCGAAATCACAAGCTTTTGTTCTTTTGTCAAACAACTTCTTTATGTTCTCTTGCACTTTTTGAGCTCTGTTGTAAACCTCTTCCCTTGTCTGTTGGAGATGTGTTGTCTGATTAATCCTCCTTATCATGCTGTCTTCTTCTGACTGAATTTCTTGGATTAATTTTATCATTGGTACACCTAGGCTGGTAGGAAACACTGCATATGCTCCATAAACAAGTTGGTAAGGGGAGGTTCCAATGGATTTATTTGTGGTCAACCAATCTGCCCACAATGCATGCACCAACTTGTTGTGCCATGATTTTTTATTCTCTTAAAGCAACTTCTTGATGATGGTCACCAAACTTTTATTTGATGATTATGCTAGCCCATTACCTTGAGGGTAATAAGCAGTAGAATGACCAAGTGTAATCTGATACTTGTGACAAAAATCAATCATCTTTTTGGAACCAAAAGTAGCAGCATTATCAGTAATAATCTTCCTAGGGCATCCAAATCTAGACAAGATATGGTCTTCAAGAAATTTTATAATGACAGAATCTATGGCATTCCTGGAAGGGATGGCCTCTATCCACTTTGTGAAGTAGTCAATGGCTGTGAGAATCCATTTATGTTGGGCAGATGAAGCAAGATGGATTTCTCCTATGAAATCTAAGCCCCATTGTTGAAAAGGAGCTTCAACAGTGATAGGTTGTAATGGTAAGGGAAGGAGTTTTCTTTTTCCCTCAAAAACTTGGCACTTGTGACAGGCAACTATCATTTTATGGACATCTTGGAAGAGGGTGGGCCAGTAATAGCCAGCTCTAAGGATTTTATTGGCTGTGGTTTTCTAGTAGAGATGCCCTCCACACTCTCCCTCATGGAATTCATGCTTGATCCTCTCTGCATCAACTTCAGGAAAACATTTAAGTAATAAACCATTAGCATTTTTTCAATACAAACATTCATTTAAAATGCAATAGTTCCTAGCTTTCAACTTTAAAAACCTTGCCTTTGTTTTTGATAAATCAGGAGGAGAATTAAGATTTGTAAGTACATACAAGATATCAGCATACCAAGGTGAGTTTTGGAACTGTTCTTCCACAGTGGGAGCAGGTAATTCTTCCCATTCATCCAAGGCATCTACCATGTTAATGTCAAGGGCTTGCAGATTAGATTCAACCATTAATTGAGCCAAGCCCTAACCCTTAATGAGTTTGGTAGGTTTGATTTCCAAATCATACTCTAATATAGCAGAAATCCATTTGCCTCTCTTTCCATCTGGGTCTTGTGACAAGATGTCTTTTACCACTATGTTAGGCACATAAGCAATGGTGTGAGAATGCAAAATATACACCCTAAAGTCTTTTAAGGCCTTTACCAAAGCGTAGGCTTGTTTTTCCATTATGCTATATCTCAAGGGTGCATCCCTTAAAGCCTTCCTGAAAAAAGAAATAGGCTGTTCCTGTCCTTCTGAGTTTTTCTGCAACAGGATTGCTGCCATTGTATGTTCTGAAGCAAAGGAAAATATAAGAAAACCCTTTGAAAAGTCCGGGCTAATCAAGACTGGTGCTCGAGTGAGTGCATGTTTTACTAATTCAAAGGATTTTCTGGCTTCTATAGTCCATTTCACTCCTACTTCCTTTTTTAGCATATTAGTCATGTTTCTAAGGAGCTCTGCTAAATTGGGAATAAACCTCCTTAAGAAGTTAATTTTTCCAATAAAGGACTGCAATTCTTTTATGTTCCTTGGGTGGCTAATCTGTAGTATTCCCTCAACTCCTTTTGGATCTATTTTAGTCCCCTTTTCTGATATAATATGGCCAAGGAGTTTACCCTCTTGTAGGCCAAATACTATCTTTTTGGGATTTAAAGATAGCCCAAATTTTCTGCATTTTTCAAAGACCTTTCTTAGACGTTTAAGGTGTTCTTCATCAGATTTGGAATAAACTGTTATATCATCAAGGTAAATTACGATGAAGTGCCCTATCTCTTCTGAAAATGCAATGTCCATGGCCCTTTGAAAAGTGGCCCCAACATTCATTAATCCAAAAGGCATCTTCACATACATGAAAGTGCCCCAAGGAGTGGTGAAAGGAGTCTTGAGTTTGTCTTCTGGGAGTACTAAAACTTGGTTATACCCTGAAAAACCATCTAACAGAGAAATCCTCTTTGAACCAACTACCTTTTGTAGAATGTGTTCCACTTTGGGTAAAGGGTAATTATCCTTTAAGGAGGCTCTGTTAAGGTTTCTGAAATCAATGCACAGTCTGATTTCTCCTATCTTTTTCCTCATAGCTACAAGGTTAGAAACCCAATCTGAAAACCTTACAGGCACAATTATTCCTGCCTCATACATTTTCTTGATTTCCTTTTCCACTAGAGGCAATTGTATTGGATTAATTCGACGCAGTTTTTGCTTAAAGGGTTTTTGGTTTTCTCTCAAAGGGATCTTGTGCTGGATGATTTCTGTATCATAGGCTTTTAAGTCTTCATAGCTCCAGGCAAACACATCAACAAATTCTTTAAACAAGTCAATGTATTTTTTTTTCATGTCTGGTGGCAAGGACTTAGCTAATTTAATCATTTTAGGCTGATCCTTGGTGCCTATGTTGCATTCTTCGACCTCAGACTCTATGTACTCTACTGTGGGTTTCTTTGCCACATCGTTAAAATCAAACAGGTCTTCTAATGGTGCTAGCCCCCTAGGTATGTTCTTGTCTTTTGACATTAATACCTCAATGTCTTCATTTTCTGTATCCTCGTACTCTTGAGTGTGAATTTAAAGTTTCTTAGTTAACGTGTTGATTCTTACGGGACCGGATGGTTTTTCTTCTTCAGGGGGTTCTTCATTTAGGCAATCTTGATCGGATTTAGAATCTGAATCAGATGATTCAAACTCGTTTCTGCCAAGCAGGAAATCCTCTATCTGCTTGTCGCCTTCAAAGACCTGCCAATATTTCTTATTGTCAGGCACTGTTGGTCTATATTTTACCTGAGTAGTGCAGTCTTTGGTTTCATATGGCAGTGAACACATTCTAGCTACAGAGGCTAAATTGTGGGCAACAATATTTCCTTTTCTTCAGACAAAAATCAATTTGGACTCCACAAAAGTTTTCAAAAGGTCCATGAAATCGTTTTGGTAGGCTCTAAGTCTGGGATGGTTTGCGTTATACTCCCCATTGACTTGCCTAATGATTAACTCTGAATCCCCATGGACATTGATTCTTTTGGCTCCTAATTTTTTCAATAGATGCAAGCCTAGGATAAGAGCTTCATACTCGGCAATGTTGTTAGAACACTAAAAGTTTAATTTGTAGGAAATGGTTTCTGTGTGGTTGTTTTCAGTGTTAGTAATCCAGACACCTGCACCAGCATTGTTCTTAGTGCATGACCCATCAAAGTACATACTCCACAGAGGAGCATTTTGAGTTTCATCCTGGTTAGTGTCCTCTTTAACTAACGTGCCCTCTGATTGTTGTTGAATATCAGCACTTAGTTGGATTTGTTTTAATACCTCAAGTTTTCTGCTGTATTGAAGGTTATTCTCTTGATTTTAAAATTTTAAGAGAAATGGGCACATGACTCGTAGCTCAGGACCTTTATTTGGTTTGCTAATGTCTTCAAATGCATCACGCTGTTTTGATACTTCTGAGTTAGGTTTCTCTTCCCTGCTATCATCCATTAATCCTGTTAAAGTGATTTGTTCATTAAGTGTTTCATCATTTTGTTCTATTCTAAGATCCACAGCATGTCGTGCTGGGTCTGGTTCCTCAGGATTTTGATGGAGTTGAGCATGAGGAGTAGTGTGTTGTTCATTATCCTGGCTTTGTTCACTCTGGTCTGTTGTTTCAGCGTACTTTTCAGCAGTCTCTGTCTCATTTTCTTCCATATCTAGAACATCCATCATTTCTAGATTAGGGGCCTCTAACTGGTTATCTGAGTTGCTGTTTTCTAGCTCTGGCTTATTTGTGGATTCATCGTCGTAAAGGAAAAATGAATCCATGTCAGTATGGACAGAGTATATGGGAGAATTTTTAGGCTTTTCTGAGCTACTGACCATGAATTTCATGTGTGCCTCTCTGTATAGTCTTCTAGGCTGGCTAAAAACAAGGATAGTGGCATATGTCCCATCCATCTGCATTGTACCTTGCAGCTTGGCACCCCATGATCTTGACAACAACATGCCATACTTAGGAGGGACATCAGCTACCACAACATCCATAACCATGTACTTGGCTGGGATTTGAGTCAAACTTACACAGAGGTCTTTGATTAGGCCAAGGCATTTCACTCTGCTAGAGTCAAAAGAATACACATCCTTGTATGGTCTAGTTATCTCTAGCCCTAGTCTTTCCATTATCGCCTTTGGCATAAGATTATGTGAGGCTCCAGATTCATGCATAGCATTATGCATAATTTTTTCATGGATATTAAAGCTGACATAGAATGGAGGTATTGTCCCTTCTTGGAATTTCCCTTCAACTTTAGGACCAAAAATGAGCTCTGGCTGGTCATCATTAAAATTTACTGTGTCATTATGGTCTTCTATGTTTAAAGCCTTCAAAATTTGGGTCCTATACACATTCTGGGCAACTAACTCAGTCAGGGGAATAGAAATTCTGATCTTTGAAATTTCTTGCTCTAGGCTGAAAGGAATCTGGTTCTTTGAAGCACTTGTTTCAGCCTTACTAGCTGCTAATCTATCAGCAACATCAACTTGCTGATTTGTTCTATTTACATTTGGTAGAATGGTTTTCATAGGAGTACTAGCCGCAGTGTTAGTACTACTAGGGTCTGCACTCTGTTTTTCACTGTTTTGAGTGCATTTATCTTTACCATTATCAGAACTCACAGCTACTGCTTTGTCCTTTTGTTTGACAGCTTTAGGTTTGGTTGCAGTGCTGTTTTGTGAAGGTTTGTGAGAGTTTTTGGTGTCGGGAGTCTGTTGACTGGTTTTACTTCTAAGGTCATACTCTTTTTGAGACTCTATGATGACATTTTCCATGTCTTGATAATAACTTTCATCATCATCCCTTTTGTCATCATAAGGTGTACAAAGACCTTGTTTTCTATCATAATGACTATCAAAGCCATCATTATCTACCCCCAACATGTTGATGTCATCTTCCTCTGTTATCTCCTCTGTCTCCTCAACCTCACTTATATAATTTTGATGAAAGGGAGGGGTGATCTATTGATCATCTTCCCTAGGTTTATTTGGAGGTTGGTTCCTTCTAAGATTCTAATTCTGGTTGTGGTTTTTGTTTTGAGGAGCATTTTGAATTTGACTTGCTTGTGCTCTCTTAATTATGCTCATCTCTTTCATCATGTATTCCATCATTTTTTCCATTTTTGAGTTGGAAGTAGAGGGTGCGGATTCCTCTCTAAAAGATACTCTCTTTTCAGTTTTCATTCTTGCTCTCTTCTCCATTAGGTTGACTTCCATAGACAGAGCGCCTCTTTGCATATCTTCAAGAGTGGAAAAATCTCTTTCTCTTAGCGAATAGGTCATGTCAGCGTCAAACCCTTCAAGAAATTTGTTTAAAGCGGAGCCTTGTGGAGGTTTTAGTTCTGGGGAGAGTGCATTGTATACGATTTTAAATCTAGTGCAGTAGGCTTGCACACTTTCCCCTGGGTTTCTATGGAGGTTGTTATAATTAGAAAGGACTTGAAGAGGGTTTTTCTTTACTTCCCATATGTTTAAGAATGTTTGATGGAAGGCTTGGAGATCATTGATACTATGGGGGGTTAAGCCTTTAAACCATTTTCTTACTTATCCCCCCAAACTTTGAGAAAATAATCTAAGTTTGATAGAATCATCATCAATTTCATTTCCGTCAAAGTAGTCATTCATCTTATCCACATGTTGTGATGCAGTTGTAGCATTGCTAGCATCATATAATGGAATTTTGGACTGATAGTCCTGTGGAAGATTGACTGATGGTGCAAGAAGGACTAAGGGAGGATACCATGTAGCCATGGCAGGAGGTGGAGGTGGATTTACAAGAGGTGGATTAACAACCAGAAAAGTGGACTGAGATGGAGTGGTTTGAACAGTGGATGTAGGGTGAGCAAAATTGGATGGACCAAGAATAGACTACTGAGCTGATCTTGGATGAAAAACACCTAAGTTGTGAAGGAAACGTAAATCAGGAGGTGTTGTTTCTCTACTACCAATATGTTCACTTGTTTCCGAGGATGAAAGTGAAGACTCAGAGTCTATCTGAATTACATCATCAAATGACCTAGTTCTAAACGAGTTTACTAAGTCAACTTGTGATTGTTGCAGAGCTGAAATATTTTTAGGAACTGATTTAGCTCTCAAGGGTGATCTGAAAACAGTTGATAATTTAATCCTAGGAGACCTCCTAAGGATACTTTCTGGGTTTTCAACTATCTCGGGTGGATCAGGGTTTGGATGAGCTCTAGTGTGAATCTTTCTAGGAGCCACTATGCTGTGTTTTTTAGACCCAAATAAACTAGAAAGGTTTAACCAGGTATGACAGTCTTTAAGGGGTCAACCAATCTTTTTTACACAAATTTTAATCCTGCAATCCTCTAACTGAATTTGAATGATACTTACAATGATAAGAGTTCTTCCCAGTGGAATATTCAAGGTCTGTTCAAGATTGTGGAGTCACCAAGTGGAATTTTTTAGCTCCTTTTCAGAGGTAAAAGGTTTTATGGTCCACTACCATGTTTATTAGGTACCAATCTAAAATATTTTTGGGTTTTCTGAGTTATTTTCCAGTTGTGTTGTTTAAGAGAATGTCCTAAATTTGTTTCAAAACTTAGCTACGGTTATGAGACAAAGGCAGTCTAGTCTTATGGCAAAGCCAACTGATTTTTCAAGGTTAGATAAGGCTTATGAGAATCCTAGGGCCTGCCTAGATTGTCACTGATTCAACACAAGTTCTACTATTTGGTAGTGCTTGAAAAGGGCTACTTGTAGTCACAAGGTTTTATGAAGTTTTCAAGGGAACCTAAGATGAAGATTCAACTTAGCCTCCCCAGTGGAGTCGCCATTATGTTAGGTCCCTGTAATTAGCAAGATTGGAAAAAGTCCAACTGCAGGGGCAACATCAAACTGCTTTGGGATTCAAGGATCTAGCCCTTCTGAATCCAGAGAGGGATCTCTCTTATAAACGAGTTCAAAGATATGATCTTAAAATAACTGAAATTGTGATATTAGGCTAGTTCTGAAGAGCATGGGTTTTCTTTTTTTGTTTTTGGTTGGGCACAGACATGATGAAGTTTAAGTCAGTTTCGAAAAGGGTGAAGATGTGTGCAAGTGAAGGAATGATTTGGCTGATAGAAAAGGTAAAGACAGTTTTAACCCATTGGGCTATGGAGTCATAGGAGGATTTTAATTGGACAGCAAGGTTCAAGAAGGATCCATGGGGCAAGTTACTTATGTCAAAGGATCTTTAAAGTGATTTCATGGAATGAAATAGAGAGGAAGTGTAGAATCAAACAAATGAAGAAACAGTGCAAAGTCTGAGATCAAGTAAGTACTTTTAAACTATCTTGCTTTGACATGTACTTAAGGAAAAACCATAAAAGTATTCTAAGATCAGGGAAGTGCTTTTAAACTAGCCTGATTTGAAGTACTTTCAGTTAGAAAACATTTAAAAATGGTTTGGAAAGCTTAAGATCAAGTAAGTGATTCTAAACTATCCTGCTTTCAGCATATCCAAAAGGAAAACACATATAACAATCAAAAAGAGTGATTTAGATCAGGGAAGTGCTTTTAAACTAACCTGCTTCAATATACTCTAAGGGAAAACACAAGAAAAACTCATTTTAAAGAGCAATCTAGATCAGGCAAGTGCTTTGAAACTAACCTGCATTAATATACTCTTTAAAGACGTTCGAATGAAGAAAACATAGAAAATAAAGCTTCAGTGAGAGTAAGGTACTATTGAAAGTAAATCCTAGCTCTATGTTTGTTGTTCTTTATCAGAGAAAGTGAAAAAAGTGAAAACATTAAGGAAAATAACAATAGACAGTGAGGAACACATCACCATTGACACAAATCATGAATCCCATAAATCAGCAGCTTGTATTGATGTTCAAACCAGTTACAATCAGAAAGCCTGGTGGGTCTCTACAACTTCAAACTTCTCATATCAACTTATGTATCTTCAAATTGCATATAGGGCATAAGTAGCTTCAGAATAACTCTTACATACATTCATATGTCCAGAGACCAACATTTGCTCATCTTCTACAGAATTATTTATAGAAGAATGAGCTGGTAGAATTTGATAAAAGATCTGCTAGGTCAATTAATACAGATTGATGACTCTTTGGCCTTTGAGGGCTTCGTGTCATGTTGAAGTAGCTCTGTTTCTGCTCTTTGAGGCCAAATGATTGAAATATCCGCTTTTGGACTGTTCTTCATCTTCCAAAATGGTTTTTCCGACAATTTAGAGATAAGATCCTTGATTTGTATTAATTGTTCGGTGGTCTTTGATTTCTGTGAGGCTGCAGGTGTCTTTAGGAGTTGGAGAAGGTTCAATTAGCCTCTTTTCATGGTGGTGGAGGGTTTCTCAGCTCGACAGATGTCTTTTTCGTCCCCAAAACACCTTTAATTTACTTGAAATCTGTGTTTTTGAACTTTAATCTCCTTTTTCTGTTGTGTTCTGTCTTCGGCACTGATACTCTTTGACGGTGCCCAATTCATGGCTTTCTTGCTGGTGTGCAGGGCTGCGTATGGCTCGAATGGCATCAATGCCTCATGAAAACATTGATGAAACATATATTTGGAACCTGCACATGATTTCCTTTGATGGGTCAGAGGGAGGAGGATCATCACCCTCCGCTTCTAAAATTTCTTCAAAAAATGGCAAGAGGAACCATTTAAACCTGGAAAATACGAAAAACGTTATAAAATCCTGCTTATTTGGTTGACTGCTTTGGAAGGTGTGTGGAAGGAGCATGGTCGTTGGATGGCATCATCCAATGGTCAGGTATCGAGAAATGTTATACGGAAGGTGGAAAGAAGATTAAATCTGAGTCGTCGATTCACGTAGAGATCGACGATTGGGGGTGGAGGTTGAAAGTCAAACGAAGGAAATCAGGGCGATGGATTTTGGACCGTCTATCTGCAGATCAGATCGACGACGGAAATGTGATTGCCATTGTACGATAGACCATTTATTGCGTGGGAACCTTTGTTAATTTCCAGGCATCTTTGGCGAGCGATAGCCATTGGATGGAGGGCTGCAGATCAGACGGTTGTCATCAATTTTTCTGGGCATCCTTGTCCGAACTATAATGCGCGATGGATGGTGGTTTCGCAAATAGTGGCCAGGACACGTGTCAAGCGGTGTATGAAATCGCTAGCCATCGGGGGAAAACCACCCTTCGCTCGAAGGAAGTGCAATAAAAACCACATGGTTTTGGGCAACGACGCATGGCTGGTGGGGTCCACCGGGTTTGATAGGTTTCGCACCGTTGGATCTGGAAATTAGATGAACGGTGGAGATTTCTCGGATTTCGAACTGGTGGGGAATGTTAATAAAAATAGAACAAACCCAAAGTTTTATAAATACAAAGGTTTTCAATGTTTTGGGTGGAATATATAACGGGGCCCATCGCATATCGCAATTTCAGACATGGGCTTTTCAATCTACCCATTACATTTTCTGCAATTTTCAATCCGCGATCGCTCTTTTCAATAAACCCTTTGATATTAATACATGACTTTGGTTTTAGACCAAAACATTGGAAAAGCGGGTTTCTAACATTTAAAAAGGAAAAAGAGATCGGGCATGGACTATTCAATGGTTTAGAGTATGGAACGCGGGCCCACTGGATATCGGTACATATAAACTTGCGATATGTGATCTGCGATTGCGCGATCAGTCTTGATCGCATCGCAAGTTTTAAAACACAGCGCAAAACTTTGCGCACTTTGAGTTTGTGCGATGCGATAAGCACCTCCAGTGTTAGTGCTTGGTATTTGCAATATGGGCTCATGGCAGGGAAGTGGTTTGAGACTTGGCCCAAAGGGGCTTAAACCTTTTAACAAGAAATGGGTTTTTCATTGATTTTCAGTGGTTTTTGAAGGGTTTTAGGGGTTTCGATAAGGCAAAGAAGGAGTCTTTGAACCTTAGAAAATGGATTTTGATGAAGGGGAAAGGGAAAATGAAGGATTTCATAGGGGAAGAAGGGGTTAAAATGAGGCTATCTTGACAAGAAGTAAGGGAAGGGAAAATGATGGTTTTGTAGCAGTATTTCTCATGGATTTGTGGCAGAATTTTGGAGTTCTGATAGGAAACAGCAGTGAGGATTTTAGACATGAGCATGAGATCTCCCAAAGGCTTCAAGAGATAACATTTTGGCCATGAAAATTGTTTCTTGAAGACTCCAACAAATGTTTTGGCCACCTTTTGATAGAACAAATTTTATAGGTGGCCAACAGTGGGATCCTTTGTTGTTGGGTGTTCTTGATCTTTGTATCCATGATCTGATCAGTTGTGTCTTGTTCCATGCATACTGAGTTTAACTCTGTTGGTGTGAGTTGTTCTATCATGTTGGATGTCTCTAGTAGAGGCGGAAATTAGGGCCGAAGGCAGTCCACAATGAACACTGGGTGCAGACCAAGGAATGGTGGAATACTAAGCTTAAAGGCATTGTCCCCTATAGCCTTGGTGATGGTGTATGAACCATATCAGAGTGGGCGAAGCTTGCGGTGGGGCCCAGCGAGGAGCTCCTTCTGCAAATGTAGCCACACTTTGTTGCCCACCTCAGAGTTGAGTGGCGCTCCATGTTGATCATGTCGTTTCTTGTACTTAGCATTGCCTCTGTCCAGTATGTCATGAACCTATTGGTGGATGTGTTGAATGTTCTTAATGAATTTGTTTGCCTTGTCAACCTTAGACTGGACATGAGATGAATCTACCTGAATAGTTGCAAATGGAATGGCTACATCAATGGGACATAGTGGCTAGAATCCCAAGCCCACCTGAAAGGGGTTATGGTAGGTTGAGCTATGGAGAGCCCAGTTATAGCTGTGTTGTACATAGGGGAGGCTCTTATCCGATGTGTGTGGATGCTTTGAGTTGTACATGTGAAGAATGTGTACGATCATTCAATTGATGACCTATGTTTGGCCATGATTTTGCGGATGGAAAGTTGTGGACTTGGTGAGCTTGGTGTCTGTTACACAGCAATTTGTCACCATCCCTGCAATCCCCGATCCCGCACATTGGAGGGCTTATTCCATGACCTGTGAGTAGTGACATGACCTGAAACCACTTTCATGGCATCCCCCTGGACAAGAACATTCATTCCCCTGAAGACAATTCCTTGTGAAAAACCCTAAAAATAGCCTTTTTGCCTTGGCGCGACTAAACAGTTTAGCCCTTGTGCCAATGGGGGAAATCGTCCAAAGAGGGCGCACCATATGGCGCACTGTCACAGTGTTGTACCCGCACCAGGCTTAATAAGGATTTTTTTAAAAAAAATAAATGGCGGAATATTGACTCCAACTAATTCCTGAACTGGTCTCTAAATTGAGTTGGGAGTTTTGGCTCCAGATCTCCATGTAGAGGAAGTAGTTTTCCACCTCTCATGGAAGCTTCCTTGAGGATAGGGCCAATACCATGATTGTAGGGATCCTACCTCCCCTTCCACCATCTATATAAGCTTGCCATTTTCCTTTGCAAGCTAGTTCCCAAGAGCCTTCATAGCCTAAAGAATGTTGCAAGAGACTTGATAGTCCTCATAGAGCCAAATCAAAAGCAAGGAGATTATTGTCAAGACATCCGAAGAGAGAGGCTTGTCCCTTCCCTGACGAGCTTTACCGAGACGTATTCTGTTGTCGACCCGCCGAAGGAAGATCCAGTGTCAGAGCCAGGTTGTATTTTCCTTTGTTTTAATTAATGATAAGCGACTTTGGTTATGGGTCCACTCATATCGTTCATTATGATCATGAGTTGTGTCTTCTCTGACTGATACATAATTGCATATATTGGGTTTTACACTTGTGTGTTCATCGTGTTCCTTGTATGTGCAGGTGTTTGATCGCGACAAGTGGGAGAATTGTGATATGCCAGAGCAAGGAAATGGAAGCGCTATCTTCTCCACGAACAACAGCATTGGACTTAAGGTAGGCCTTCTTCACAATTTGGTCTATTGCAATTAGGAACTTGCACCTTAGCGTGATACAATTGTTGTTGCATTGGAATAAGCCCTCCAATGTGTGGGATTAGGAATTGCAGGGACGGTGACAAATTGCTGTGTAACAGTGTCTGGCATCAACTAGAGGCTGGACCAAAATGTACTAAGGAACCTGCTATCTCGATCCGAGATGATAGACTGTGGGATTCCAAAGTGTACCTATACTCTTTCAAAGAAGAGTATAGTAGTGGCTTCTGTTGTGATATGCTTATTACAGGTCATCATAATGGACATTTTCAAGAATTTGTCGAAGACCACAAAAACACAGTCATTGTCATGCTTAGTGGAAGAAAGGCCCAACATGTAATCCATGGAGATGGATTAACAAGGTCGACTAGGGGTAGGAAGCAGAGTATAGATTCCTTGCTTATTTATGGTCGGTTTGGCAATGGCGCAGGCAGTTTCCTTTCTTATTTATGGTTGGTTTGGAAATTGCACAGGAAGTGCAGGACTTGATGTAATTCCCCACATCCTTTCAAAGATTTGGCCAATAGAAATAATTTTCTAGTACTGCCACTCTTTTCTCGACCCTAAAATTGCCAGTGACCTGATTATAGTGTGCTTCCCAAATAATATTGGCAAGCTCGCTTGAAGGAAAAAAGGGTGTCCCAGGTGACATAGCAGGGCATCCTAGAGGTGAAAATATGGAACTTGCTTACCATCCAAGAACGTATTGTATGTGTGGCCGAATTTTGGATCGCTTTGGTAGAGAAGCATTCAATTGGAAGTACCGTGCCCACAAGAGTTGAGCATATTGGTTAGCGCCATGATCGGTGATCAGTTGAGGCAGTATGAAACATTATTAGTGCTACCCTTCTTGTACTTGATGTTCAAATGAATTTGTTGTAGGTATGTGGACCACTTCCAATGGGGATTGTTCTGAAACTTCCCTTGTGTCTATATGAACTGCAGGGGTCGGTGGTTTGTGTGGATGACCATTTCCTTTCCCAAAATGTAATGCTTCCATTGTCGGCAATCCTGCAAAATGGAATACATCTCTTTTTCATAAGTGGGATACTTCCAAACTGTGTCAGAAAGTGTCTCACTGTGATATGCAATTGGATGCCCTTGTTGAGTAAGGACTACCCCAATAGCATAGTCAGAGGCATTTGTCTCTGTAGGGGGGATAGGCTCTAATGCCTCCTTCTTTCTCCTATTGTGTCATTTTTGTAAATCCTTCAATCCTATCCCAATTTTTTCTTAAGGGGGGATGTTAGGATATTTTGACACATAGGAAATAGGCTCCTTTTGTGTCACCTTTGTAAATCCTTCAATACTATCCCAAGTTGTTCTTAAGGGGGGATGTTAGAATATTCCAACACATATGAAATAGTTAAGAATAACTTAGTCTAGTGTAGAGTTAGGTAAAGTGTGTTTCTTTACCATGTACATTTGTAACTTATAATCCGACGGTCACGATTTGTAGTGATCTGACGATTATCTCTCACCTCGGTATTAACCACACTTGATCCATGGCTTAACACCCTATCGGTCCATGATCTCTATTTAAAGAGCATGGAGGGTCATTTGTTTCGTAACCGTTTATGAGAGAAACATATGTAAATTTTCTTTTATATTAATAAATTCCTTGAAGTGGCCGCATTGGCTCAGGGCATGGACTGTTTCCCTCTTTGAGGGTTTTAACCATGTGATTATACTGGTGTACTGATTTGTGATCTGTTTGTGAACAGTGATCTTTGGTTCTTGATCTACAGAACTTACCCTGTAAATTCCTACAGTCTCGATCTCAAATGGTTGTTGCAAGTATGGTAATGTGAGCACTAGTGTAGAGAGGAGACGATGCTTCAACTCTACGAATGCCTTTTGTTGAGATTCAAACCAATGAATTTTTCTTTCGGCCCTCCCTTGGTGACTTGACTCAAGGGCCAAGTGATATGAGAGAATCCCAACATGAACCTGTTGTAGAAATTGGCAAGACCCAAAAAGATGTGAAGCTCTGTTAGAGTGGTTGGGGTTGGCCAATCCCAAATGACTCACTAGTAGAAAATGATGAAATTAATGACAATGTGACTAAAAAATTTAGTCACCACTATTATTTCAAGTGAATTACTGCTAAATTTGAGCAACTTTAAGTGACCGAACTAAAAATGACTAATTTAGTCTATGAATAAAATATACGACCACATAATAAGTGACTAAACTAAAAGAGACTAACTTAAATCACTAATTTAGTCTAGGATTACAATATATAACTAGATAATAAGTGACATAAATTAGTAATGATTAATTAATGTAGATGACTATTACATTCCAAGATAAAAACATGACCAAATAACAAGTACAACAAGTATATGAATTAGTCATTTATGTTAGTAATTTTAATTGTGTTACTCCATAAATGGAAAATTGAAATTTTGATACCGAAGTGTTACATTTTGTTAAATTGCAATTATCTAAATTATTTTAATTCATTGTTATTTTATTTTTTGATCATGTGGTATGAGTTTATCAGAGATTACATCAGACTTGACCTATGGCTTGAGAAACCGCGGCCTAGGGGCATCTATGCTATCAAAATCACTAGGGGATCACAGCTGGCCTAGGTCACACCAACCCTTAACATGATGATTTTTTTCCCATGGAATTTCAAACTCGTAACCTTCACATCACAAAGGGACTTAACAATAAACCCCATCACCGTCTATTATATGCCCTGTTGGCACTTTATTGTTATTATTAAAAATATATTTATATTTTATTTTATTTGTTAGTTTATATTAATAATTTGCATCCATTATAGTCTCGGTGGAATTGACACACAACATTGATTATATTTAATTTAACATTGACAGACACCATATACATGTTTTAGTGCTATGCAACCCAAAATTCCCCACATCCATCAACAATATATATATGCTTAGCCCTTGGATAACACCCACATCCATCAACCATATATATGCTTAGCCCTAGGATGACACAACTACTTTCAAGCTTTAGTATACTCTCTCAGGAAGAAACCAAGGACAAAATCACAATGCAGTTTGAAAAATTTAGAGGTCCACTAGAAACTCTATCTCGAAAAGAAACCAAGAACAAACCACACTGCAGTTTCAACAAAAATTTGGAGGTCTTAGAAATTCTATCTAAAGAAGTAACCAAGGACAAAATGACAATGTAGTTTCAACAAAAAGTTGGAGAAAAAGTTGGAGGTCCAGTAGAAACTCTATAGAACCTATTTTTGAACCATCCATGAAAAAATTGGTTATTATTAATTTGGGTTACCACGAAACTGACTCTTTGGCTCTCTGAGTTACCATGAAACTGGCTCTTTGGTGCCATTTTTTTCCTTTGGCGGGAGAGTTTTGGTTAGTTATAAGAGATTTGAGACAAATTCATGATGTGGTAACTTTGGGTTTATATCTTTTCTATTTATGCATTTTTACATTTATTCATATATTTATGGCATAGGAAGAGACAATGTCTTTCTTGGTGAAAGTTTCTCCGCGGGGCTAGAGTATTTAGAAATATGCAATAGGCGCAGATATACAGAAACGTCCAAATATAACTCTGGATCTTCTTTGTCTTTTTCCATTTTTTTTATAAACAATTTGTGTGAGTTAAGACATGGTGTTAGTTCTAAATTTTTGGTAAAACATCCCCTAGATCATGATGTCCAACTGCATTTATAGTTACAGACGGGGAATGATATGAAAACTCTGGCTAAATATAGATAATGGTGTGATTAAAATCATTTGAGGGTTTTCTTGTAATTAAGTGAAGTTGAATTTGGAGTTTCTGGCTTAGTGAGAGCAATGGCATCAGTGCAGACTAGAGGAACTGAGAATGGATCAAAGAATTTAGAGGGCAAGAACAGGCTTGGGTCATGGCCACCGAGAATGGAACTCTTACCCCATGATACAAATCACAACCCTAAAGTGTTGAAGGCTTGGGCTAAGAGGACCGGATTTAGAAGTAATCTCTTTGGTGGGACTGTTAGCACATCTGGCGATTTCGAGATAAGCAATGTGGATGCAAGGACCAATGGCATTGTGCCCAAGCCACCGCCTCCTTCTCCTATGCCTTCGGCCCGTCAAGTGGTGGATTTGGAAACAGGAGTTGTGAATGGTAATGGGGGTATTAAGGCAATTGAGAAGGCAAGAGTTGCACCGCCAGTGGCAGAGAATGAGAGTGTTGCTAATGCTAGCCCAGTTGTTCCATTCCCCCCTGGTTCGATACACAAAGTTAAGAAATGAGCTGATACGGATGCAGTGAAGCCTACGGCAACCTCTCGACATCACGAGGTTCCTAAAGTGCATAGAGAAATAGAGATTGATGTCATTTCATAGTCGAAAGATGTTGATGATGCTATGCTAGCCAAGCAATCACATATGAAATATGAGCTAAGGGAAACCCCTGGACTGGGTAAGTAGTTCTCTCTCTATTTACTGTTGTATACTTTTAGTTGTATGGAGGTTTAAACAATTTCTCATTTAAATCTTAGACTCCATTGTACCAATTTAAACCTTTTTTTGGTCAGATTTCTCTCAATTTACCTCAATTAAACCGAAAGTTAAGTATAAAACATATGTCAAAAAACATTTGTGGAAATTATACTACAAAGTAGATGTACTCAATCCCCAATTCTCTGATACCATTTTTAATGTTTCATAGGCCCAAAATAACATATTTTATCTGAGTACGCTAAAAATAAATGGGGATTGGGAATTCCAAGTAGACTGATGATAATGCGATTTATTCCCAAAGAAAAACCTGTGAGGTAACCCAAGGGATGCATGACATCTCTAGTAAAAATGTTGGTGTAGCGTGTAGATTAGTGCATTTAGCACAGAGATTTGAACTGGGTACCTGCCAAAAGGGAACTAGAATAATGACAATGCATCGTACTGCAAATTCTAATAAATAAGAGAGTATCTCCTATATATACTAATCTCACAATCAGTCCTTGTGTAGGCTTTGTTCCGGGCTGATGTACCATTTACTTTCACAAATGATCCTTTACATTGGCTAGAGGGTCGTAACATTTGATCAATGCTTACTCATTCTAGAATTTAATAAATGATAGCATTGAGCTACCATTATACATTATGCATTCTAATTAGTATATAAATTTCAAGGTGTTGCTTCAGACTTCATTGACCCGCTATGTAGAAGATCACCTATGATACAAAGTGAATTTAACTGCCCTGCAGCTGCTATATAGATGATTATGCATTCTAGGCTGTCACTGGAGAATGATTGTAACTATACAGTATACCACATTCCAAACAATGTTATGAGAGGATGTTTCATGTTTCATACTGCAAGTCGCAACTATATTGAATACCACAGTCCAGATAATGTAATGAGAGGACGCATGGGATTGTTACATAGATGGTTGTACATTCATCGATTATATGATTCCATCAAATTATTCGGCAACCTCTACCGTATCTAGCTTCCCCAGCTCCCATGGTTTTTGGAGCCCCTACATCGACACTACAATTTATCGGTTTGATTTGCTTCGGAGGATTCTCTTCATTTACATCCTTGGTATTAATTTCACATTAGAGTCAAGAAATCCCGTTGTTAAAGCTTTTAACCATGGTGGTGTGATATCGGTGCCCATTTTGAACCAGGATGGTTTCTGAGAAATGCTGCACAACATGGATGCATAGAGTGACACTAATGATAACTATTCAAAAATCCATGCAGTCTCATGTGAAGAGGAACGAAAGGAAGTGGTTCCTTGGATACCAATTGCCAACTGAATACCACTCTAATTTTGGTAAATGACACAATCATCGCAAGGGGAGGAAATTTTGAAGTCTTACCTTATGTTTCTGTTAGCTGCCCCATTTCGGGGTGCTTAATATCTATTAATTTCAAGTAAAATGTCCATAAAGTCTTTTTCCTTGCCATCATTGTCATCAGTTCTGCCCTCTCATATCTATTAATTTCAAGTAAAATGTCTAGAAATTCTTTTTCCTTGCCACCACTGTCATCAGTTCTACCCTCTCTTCTACTCTGGATGCGAGCCTCTACAGACTAATCCAACAACCCAAATATAATATCCATATTCTTGTTTATATCGCGGCTCACGCCCTGATGGTCCAAAATTCGCAGAAAAGGAAAGTATTCAACCAGGTTTGGCCTTCCCCTAATTACCATCAATTTGGTGACTGTTTCTTTGAATTCTTCAACGACCGGAGAGTCTTGTCTGATCATATTTTTAGAAAAAATCAAGTTGCCTGATAGATTCAGACTTGTAAGAAACACAGTGTGCCCAATATTCAACCCCTTCGCCTTTATAGAATCGTCACAAATGGAGTGAATGGTGGAAAAGACCTGATTTCTTCTAAGACAAGGCCTCCAGTCTCAGACAACAAAAGTCACGGAACCAGATTCATAAGGTTAGTCACAAACTGCCATCTTCGAGGAATATTTATTTCACAAAGAAACAATATGTGGGTCTGAGTGGAGCAATGTTTAGTCAGATATATCATGCAGTTTATGGAAATCATGCTAGTGGATCTTCTGGTGTGATTTTGCTGCTGGGTTTGCTGCCCAGTGCAGTTTCTCTGGTTGTTATGTTTATAGTTCGTCCCACAAAGGATACCATAAAAAAAAGTGAGCTGAAGCGATTCTACCATTTTCTCTACATAGTTTTGGGATTGGAAAGGTTTCTCATGGTTCTCATCGTGGTTGAGAATGGCTCGGAGCATCTTTCAATTGTAGGCTACAGAATCGTACTTGCAATTAATGGTGTTGTGTTATTACCTTCCGTGTAGATTTTCTAGAACGAACATGGTATCAAAAAATTTATGGATAGTAACAAGTTGTAACGATAATTTTAGAAAATAATAAAGGTTCAGGCACGCAATGGACATTTTGGGATAATTCGAGAGACGAATTAAACTCTCTTTGAAGTGTTCTCCTTTAACGAGCTTGAAATGGACTCTATTAAGAAACAATATACTTTATGAAACACAGAATGAGGGCTTCAATTGAGAAATTGGGTATTGTGTTATTCGTTCATAATATTTTGTTTATAATGGCTTCGGGTTCTTTTATCTGCTATTATTTTTTTATTTTATGGAAGATTATCCTAATAGGCGTCGACCACAAATAAAAACAAGCAACTGGGACCTCAGTTGATGATATAAAAATTATGATCATCAACTTTTTTAATTGACCTGAAAGTTAAAAACTGTGACACAACATGCAGCTCAAATTGCGAATGGAATGGGAGTTGGCATTTCTAGGGCCCACTGTGTCCAAATTTTCAAATTTCACAGAGGGAAAAATAAATTACAACGCACTCAATGATATATGAGGGTTGCAAACAAATGCCCCAAAACCCAATGTTTGAAATCTAATCAGTAAAGAATTTAAAACCTTGTACCTGAAGCGACAGTCCTGCAAAAGGAAAAAGTGCGTTCAACTCCAAATTCAAAACCAATCACAATTATTACCTTAATGCTAACAACATTGTTAACTTACAAAGATCTTATTATTTATTAATCAATGAGGGCCTCAAGGAGCACTATGTTGAACTACGAAGTAGGGTTTTTGGGGCCATGTTTAAGCCTAGGCAAGGAAAGTCAGCATTTTGATTTTTTTGTCTATCATTTTTTCCCAGCAATATTGGTGGAACATGAAACTATTTATTTTTAATATATATAATTAACCACTTATTGTAAAATACCTTTTTGGGTTTGGAAAATACTATTATTATTCTATGGAAGTGTAAATTTAAATTTTTTATAATTAACTAGGAATGGTTTTTAAGCTTGTTGAATTTATTACATTACCAAATTGTTGATTTTGGAATTGGATTTCTAGAATTTTAATTTAATTAGCTAAGATTCATTTAAATTATGAATCTATTAAGTATGGAAAAAGGTCAAATCTTATAAGATACAAAGTAAAAAGAGATTTTATCCTTTCTCTACACTGGATATATTTTCACGAAATCCTGGGAAAACTTTTAGAAATCCAAGTTACAGTTGTGAAGTTTCGGAATTTTAGGTGCTAAAGGGGTTCTTGAGGGTGTTGAATCCATTTGCAACATTCAAAAAATTATTCAAATACTCCTAATTTCATTATTTTTGGAAATAAACATAAAAATAAAAATAAAAATCATTGAATTCCTACCAGAAAATCATTGTTTGACTGAAATTGTCCACTGCTTGGACAATTCCTAAATATAATTATTAATTTTTTTTATTAGGAATATGGTTTCTGTGATCCATAAAATGTATATAGAATCTTTCCATGATAATCACAACTAAGCATATTTTGTCGACGCGTTTAGAACTAGCTAGTGTGGTTCTCATTCTAAACACTTCGACAAAATATGCTTACATGTGATTATCACAGATTCTATATACATATTATTTTTTTTGTTTTTTATTTTTCTTATGGTTTTTTTTAGTTTTATGTAGTTTAACCGAGTTAAAATGTTTTATGGATAATTATAATTATTGATTGTTTTTATTTATTTATTTTTATTTTTATTAAAACCAACTATAATGTCATGAAAATCATTACATAATACCAGAAACCACTAATTTCCTCCATCACTCAAGTGCTCTCAAGTGTGAAGTCTCATGGCCTCCTATATGTACAAGGCTAGACATCTCTGGTATGGGTATCGAAAGAAGCTAGATAAGGTCTGGATCCCTCTGAACAAGTAATGGAATCTCCCATGAATCTCATAGTAAATGGGGCAGTGGAAGATGAAGTGCACCTTCGACTTAGTCTCTCGGAGGTGGCACAACTGGAAAATCTTGTCTAACCACATAATTTGATGGTCAGTCGCAATCCGCAGTTTATGTGAACCTATTCTGATCTAACCCAAGGAAATCCGAAGTGCATGCATCTAATGGCAAAGCATGTAATGGGGTTGAACAATGAGTCCATCTCACAACAACATGAAGTGCTCAGCATAGAAAGCCAACCTCAGACGTAACTAATCCTGAGGTTTTATCCAAATAACCTGTACATATTTTCTGATAATATCCTCTCGAATGATTTTATTCATCTCTCGTTTGGTTGGTAGGAGGTGGCCCGCTGGACACAAAGAATACTTGAATGGAGGGAATTGTTCTATCTTGATACCAACTGAATCAAGGAGATCTGAGACTCCAGCATACCAACATCGAGATCGAGCCGAAGGACTCACTACTGCAATGGACTTTGATGAAAGGTAGGCCAAGTATGGATGTTGGTCCCACCCCTTCACTATATCCGCAAAAACCTGAACACGGTGAAGAAGAGAGATGATACCAAAAATTGTCTCAAGGTGAAAGGGGTGAGCTCCAAACTCTACAAGAATGATGGGATGAGGAACTGTCTGCTTGACCGAATGATGTGATGAAGAAGGGTGATCAACACTCTCTTTGCAGAAGACCAATCAGACTCTAGTAAGCTAGGACCCCAAACATCCAAACCATATAGAAATATGGGTCGAACAAGATTTTCCATCGATGACATATTAGCTGATATGTCCTGAAAATGATTTTGAAAACATTGTCTCTCGAGAAGGGCCAAGGATCCATAGCCCTTGTTGATTCAAGGTTGGAGTGAAGGCCACAAGCTAAAGTGAGGTCCTGTGAATAGTACCCCCAGATAGGTGTATGAGATGGTGATCTCAATCTCCTCTCCCCTGAAAAAGAAATGGAGGTCACAAAGGAACTTCTTCGACTGTTGAAGATCATAACCTTGGTTTTACCTAGGTTAACCGTCAACTGTCTAAGATCACTGACAAGGGTCATGGCATCTAGCTGCCTCTGCAATCCGTTAGGGGATGGGGCTAGAAGGACCACGTCATCTGCAAACAACAAGATATAAATCAAGACATGAGATAGAAGGCAACCATCACTGTCCTAGATGTGTTCATGCAAGAAGGACTCCAACTCGTCCATAGAGATCCCAAATAGTGTGGGGGACAAGGGAAAACCTTGTTTTACCCCAATAGTGCTCTAGATAAAATTTGATAGCCCATGTACTGTGCGCAGACGACCAAGGACTGACTCATATAAGCACATGATGGCTGACAAGAGGGTCTCTGAGATGCCAATGTCTCCAAGTCTCTATAATAATGCTTCTCTAGGGACCAAGTCAAAAGCTTTCTCAAGTATACAAAACAACAATATACTTTCAAAGAGAAATGTCGTGCCTCCTCAATGATGGCTCTAAGTGTAAGGATGTGGTCAATAGTCTGGTGCTTGGGTCGAAATCCAGCCTCTCCTCTAGCTCTAATTTTTGTCCACTCAAGCTCCTTAGAGATTTGGAGGTGGAGGGATGTAGCATATAGTTTGGAGAATGTGTGGCCCACCATGATAGTCCTATAATTGTTGGGATCTGAGCTGGTGTTAGGTCCCTATATTACTAGTATAGTCCCTTATTGTTGTTATTGTAACCCCCTTATTGTTATTATTGTACCCCTATAACCCCCATATTGTTATTATTGTGCCCTTAAATTATTATTGTTAGGTCGGCTAGGATTGCATTGTGGCCCCACTAGGATTACATTATGGCCCCATGGACTCCTATATATAGAAAGGAGGTTTTGTAATTTGTATCATCCAATAATTTTTCATTCATGTAATGTATTGGAGGTTGCCCCCTCGAACTGGCTTATTTCTAAGGCGTTGATATCTCCTTTCTTCTCTTTTTGGAGCTGGTGTCACAACATTTGGTATCAGAGCTTTGGATTCTAGGGTTTCGCTGCTCCAAACAGGTAATCATGGAATTTTAGCTATAAATTTTTTTCTACGAAGGTTCAGATGTTGAACTTTTTAGAGTGTGAAGCCAAAATACTAAGGAACATTGTTGCAAAATTTTAGAGCTTGGTTCGCAAAATTTTCGGGGATATGATATATGAAAGTTATGTCTTTTTGTAGGCTCTTGAATTTCACTTAAAAAGGTCATCGTGGAATTTTCTCTATAACGTGTTTTCTACGAAGGTTCAGAAGCTGAAATTTTTAGAGCATGAAGCTGAAATCATGAGGAACATCGTCACAAAATTTCAGAACTTGGTTTGTAATATGTTTGGAGATTGATCTGTGGAAATTAGGTCTTTTTCAGGCTCCCAAATTTTATCTCAAAAAGGTGATTGTGGGATAATATTCATAACTCTCTCTCTGAGAACCAGATTGGAATTCTGTAAAAAGTGACTTGAAAGGAGCAAACAGTGACACGTGGCAAGCCGTAAAAGTTCACTCTACTAAACTAGTCCATAATTAGGTCATTGTGGGAGATTGGACATAACTTTGTCTTGAAGAATCCAAATCAAGTCAAACCTGTGGCATTTGAAAGAAGCTTCAGAGGACTACTACAAGGCCAAATTTCAAGTATTGAGGATCTACAAGTATATAAATAAGTCAATCTCAATATCGAGCTCCTCAAAAGCAAGTAAAAGGTGTGTATTTTTTTTTCCAAATTGCATTAGTCTTGTTTGAAGAATCAAGTTGAATTGATTCCAAGGGCATATTATAGAATAGATATCATTATTGGATTTTGAAATGGCCCTTAAAAATAATTCAACACCCATTAAGCCTTTAGAAGGCTCTACTATGACTCATGAAGACAAATAATGGCAACATGACATATCAAAATTACAAGAGCAAGTGCAACAAATTTCGCTTTTGCAAAGAGCAACAAAAAATGACATGGAAGTTTTGTAGAAAGGCGTGGAAACTAAGATGGATGGTTTGAATAAAGGCATGGATGGTTTGAAGAATGGCATGGAAGCTAAGATGGATTGCATGGAAGCTAGCATGGAATCTAAGATGGATGACATGGAAGCTAAGATGGAAAACATAAAGAATGATCTAAAAACAGACATGGAAGGTTTGACAAAGTTGATACAAGAAATGTTTCCTAATGGTGAAAAGATAGTAGAGGAAACTCATGATGAGAACGAAATAAATGTTAATCGTGATTTCATAAACTCTAATGTTGGAGGGAAGAACCACCATATTCCAAAAATGGATATAATAAAGTTTGATGGAAAGGATCCTATAACATGGATACTACAAATGGAGCAATATTTTTATCTCAATAATGTGCAAAACACACAAAAGGTACGCATTGCAACTTTACATTTAGAACAAAATACATTTGTATGGTATCGATGGCTTTGCTCCCGTAAAAAAATTGTCACTTGGTCAATTTTTATGGAGGAAATGATAGCACATTATGAGGATACAAAGAGCAACACCTTCTTTAGCCAATTGATAAATTTCAAACAAAAGGGTTTAATGGGGGAGCACATTGAGGACTTCCAAAAATTGAATATAAGGGTAACTGATATTCCAGAGGAACACAGGATTGATCTCTTCATAGGTACTTTAAAGGATAACATCCAACATGAAGTTCGCGTTTTGGAACCTAATTCATTGGAGAAGGCATTCAGGTTGGCAAAAAAAATTGAATCTAAAATTATGGTGACAAGGAAGCCTACCACTCACTTCTATAAAGATGGAAGTGTTGCTACTCCTAGATTTCCACAAACCATAAGTCGATACCACAACAATTGGAACAAAAAAGAGCAAAAGGGCTTTGCTACATTTGTGATAGCAAATACACTAAAGGTCATAAGTGTGTTGTGAAGAAATTATTTTACATAGATTGTGAAGAGGAAGAAGAAAATGAACAAGAAGAGGATATACACTAGGAACCAGCCCTAGAATAGGAAGAAATGAGTTCGACCATATCGTGTAATGCATTGGCAGGAATTACCACTCCTCAAACTCTCAAGATAGAAGGACATATCAAGAAGAAAAGGGTAATAGTGTTGATTGATTCAGGTAGCACCCATAATTTTATTCATTGTAACGTAGCCAAGGAATTGAATTGTTTCCTATACCCAACACCAGAATGTCAAGTGATGGTTGCAAATGGAGGAACTATAAATTGCTCTAGAAAATGCCATAATATCAAGCTAACCATGTGGGAATATGTATTTAATATTCCAATGCTTTCCATTCCTATGGGAGGTGCTAATGTTGTACTAAAAGTACAATGGTTACAATCTTTGGGGATGGTAGCTTTTAATTTTCAAGAACTTTTCTTGAAATTTTTTTCAGAAGGAAAGGAAGTTGAATTACGGGATATTGCAGGAAAGCCGGGAAAGATAATAAGCTCTAATGTCATGACAAAGCTTCTAAATAAAGAAGAATGAGGCGTAATTGCACAATTATGCTCACTAGAAGTTCCAACATCAAAATCATCTATTTCAGTAGATCTCCAAAAAGTCTTGGACAATCATTCCAAGGTGTTTGAAACTCCCAAAGGGCTCCCACCTATTCATGATCATGATCATGCTATTCATTTGATTCCAGGAAGTGTTCCTCCAAAAATCAGGCCTTATAGATATCCTTATGTCCAAAAGAGCAAAATTGAACGTATGATTGCAGAAATCTTAAAGGTGGGTATAATTCAACGTAGTCAAAGTTCTTTCTCTGCTCCTATAGTATTGGTACACAAGAAGGATGGATCATGGCGCATGTGTCCAGATTATAGGGAGCTCAATAAAATCATGATTAAATATAAATTTCCCATTCCTGTGATTGATGAATTATTGGATGAATTACATGGAGCAATTTATTTTACCAAGTTGGATCTTTGTTCAAGATATCATCAAATTAGAGTGAAGACTGAAGATATTCCGAAAACAACATTTCTAACTCATGAGGGTCATTATGAATTTTTGGTCATGCGTTTTGGCCTTACCAATGCACATTCTAAATTTCAAGGGTTGATGAATTCCATTTTCAAACCCTTCCTTAGAAAATTTGTGCTAATATTTTTTGATGATATACTAATCTACAGCAGGTCTTGGAAGGATCATGTTCAACATGTTGATAAGGTGCTCAAACTATTGCAAGAGAAACAATTATATGCAAAAACATCCAAATCTTTCTTTGGAGTACAAGAGGTGGAATATTTGGGTCATATTGTATCTCACGAGGGTGTTAAGGTATACCCTAACAAAATTAAAGCCATTAAGGAATGGAAATTCCCCACAACCATAAAGCAGTTGTGAGGATTTCTCGGGTTAACAAGGCATTATTGCAAGTTTGTTAACAATTATGGGAGAATAGCAGCACCTCTAATAACATTATTGAAGAAAGATGCATTTTAGTGGACTCCTGAAGCAACTAAGGCCTTTGAACATCTTAAAGAGGCAATGTGCCTAGCACCGATCTTAGTTACGCTAGACTTCACAAAAACCTTTATTGTGGAATGTGATGCCTCAGAAAATGGAATTGGTGTTGTTTTAATGTAAGAAGGAAGACCCATTGCTTTTGAAAGTCGTCCAATCAAAGGAAAGTATTTAGAGAAACCTATTTATGAGAAAGAAATGTTAGCAATACTGCATGCACTAAAGAAATGGTGAACTTACCTAATGGGAAGACACTTCAAGGTAAAAACCGATCATGATAGTCTTAAACACTTTTTGGAACAAAGACTATCTTCAGAAGAGCAACAAAAATGGGTCACAAAGATGTTGGGTTATGACTTTGAAATAATCTACAAAAAAGGGAAGCTAAATGTTGTTGCAGATGCACTCTCACGAAAGAATGAAGAGGTGGAAGCATTGCTTTGTGCCATTTCTATTATCCAACCAGATTGGATAACCGAAGCAAGAGATGAATGGAAGAAGGACAAAGATGTATGGACACTCATTCAAAAGTTGCAGCAAGATCCTAGTACATCTGATACATTTAGTTGGAAAAATGATTCCTTATGGTACAAAGATCGCTTAAATCTTTGTAAGAATTCCCAACTAAAACAAAAGATTCTTCTGGAATTGCACACTTCTCCTTTAGGAGGACACTCAGGATTTTTAAAAACTTACCACAGGGTGAAGAAAGAATTTTTTTGGGATGGCCTTAAATCTGATATTCAAAATTTTGTGGTGGAATTTTTGGTTTTCCAGCAGAATAAAGTGGAAACAATTAAGACCCCGGGACTTCTACAACCTTTATCCATTCCAAGTCAACGTTGGGAGGAGATTTCAATGGATTTTATCACAGGTTTACCTAAGTCCGAAAGAAAGAGTGTCATCATGGTGGTAGTTGATAGACTTACCAAGTATGCACACTTTTGTGCATTATCTCATCCATTTAAAGCAAGTACAGTTGCTACTACATTTATGGATAGAATTCAAAAGCTACATGGAAGCCCAAGGGTTATTGTGAGCGACAGAGATCCCATTTTTACTGGAAATTTTTGGACGGAGTTATTTTCTTGTTTGGGTACTCAATTTGCTCATAGCTCATCTTATCATCCTCAATCTGATGGTCAAACTGAGATCGTAAATAAATGTTTGGAAGGATATCTTCGTTGTTTTGTATCTGATAAACAAACACAATGGGTCAAGTGGTTACCTCTTGCTGAATGGTGGTATAACACTTCCTTCCATACTGGAGCAAAAATGACCCCATTTATGGCACTTTATGGATATCATCCACCATCCATCACATCATCTTTAAGAGAAAATTCGAAGGTTCAAGCAGTGGAAGATCACATCAAGCATCAACAAGAAGTTCTCCAACTCTTAAAGGATAACCTGAATTTGGCATAAAATCGAATGAAACAACAAGCAGATCAACATCACAGTGAGAGAAGTTTTGATGTAGGAGACTGGGTATTTTTATAGCTACAACCATACAAAAAAATGTCCCTCAAGCAAGCTAAGAAGGATAATAAATTATCGCCAAAGTACTATGGTCCTTACAAGGTGTTGCAAAATATTGGTACTATGGAATACAAATTGGAGCTTCCTGCTTCTTCATGAGTGCATCCAGTTTTCCATGTTTCATGCTTAAGGAAGGTTATAGGTGAAATTCTTCCAGTTCAAACAATATTGCCAGAACTTGATGAGGAAGGAAAAATAATATTGGAACCTAAAGCAGTCACAAAAACAAGAACTCGACAGCTACGGAATCGATCAATTTTAGAGTATCTCATCAAGTGGAAGAACTTACCCACTGAAGATTCTACATGGGAGGATGAGAATTTTATACAGAAGCACCCAGAGCTACTCAAGCATTGAGGACAACACTTTTTTGAAGGAGAGAGGCATGTTAGGTCCCTATATTACTAGTATAGTCCCTTAGTGTTGTTATTGTAACCCCCTTATTGTTATTATTGTACCCCTATAACCCCAATATTTTTATTATTGTGCCCTTAAATTATTATTGTTAGGTCAGCTAGGATTACATTGTGGCCCCACTAGGATTACATTGTGGCCCCATGGAATCCTATATATAGAAAGGAGGTTTTGTAATTTGTATCATCCAATAATTGCTCATTCATGTAATGTATTGGAGGTTTCCCCCTCGAAGTGGATTATTTCTAAGGCATTGATATCTCTTTTCTTCTCTTTTTGGAGCTGGTTTTACAACAGTTGGGCCTCGATTTGTGTATAAGGTGAATGATGTGCTGAGATCATGTCGATGGGAAACTTGTATAGACCACATGGTTGAAGAGATCAACCAAGTAGGGAACCAGAGCATGAAGACTGTATTTAAAGAACTCTTCCTGGAAACCATCCTCATCTACTACTTTGCTGTTGTTCATCACCCGAATGGCGTCTCTGGTGTCACTATCATAGAATACGAAACCTGAAGAGGGAAGAGAGGTCACCTGAATCTGGGGTTTCCCTAGGATGTCATAGAGGGTGGACACATGGGAGAACATGGAGTGGGGGTTAAGGTCAGAGGGGAGGGTGAGTGGCAGGGGAGGATAGTATGCCATAAGTGTCTAGGGGAGTGATCAAGAGAGGTACAAAAGTCACATCTTCTCTCGGAGACAAAGAGACGTTTCTTGCGACGGAGGAGGCGTTGTACTGGGTAGCTATATTTTATGGACCCTAATGCCCACTACCTATCCATTTAACAAAGAAAAAAGGCTAAACCAAGGCAAGGGCACCTCCATTTCACTAAAATTGGGTGTGGCTTACACAATAAACGAAAGATTCAGAGGGGAAATACTCTTGGTTGGTCCTCCCTATTGTTCTTTGATGAAATACCGAAGCAAGACTCCTACTCAAATGAACACTTAGTGTTAGTTAACACATGAAATGACAAGTTGAAATTTTTTTCTATCTTCATTCATTTGTTTAGGGGGGGGGATAAGTTTATTATGAAGAAATGACCACTATATTAGGAAGGACAATCAAATTTTCAAGCTAAATATTCCTCAATCAAAGTTTAAATTTGGGATTTTTCGCAGTTTCAACTCTGATTTGGGATTTTTCAAAGTCATACATGTTTGATGCCTATGAATACAAGTTTAAGCTTGATAAATGATGTGTAATAACTGAAATTTGTTATAGCTTCATTTATCACCTTTATATATTTTATGACTTATGTATTAGCCTTGGGCAACCTTTTCCTTTCAGCCTTGGGCAACCTTTTCCTTTCAGCCTTGGTCAACTTATTAAAAAACATTATTTTGAATTCCATACATGACTCTGCCCAGAATTTTACGTGTGCAGACATGGGTTCGCTCATATTTGACCCGCGTATACAATCTAAAATATTAAAAAATATAAAATCCCTATTAATTGGGTGGGGTTTACGAGTTTTACCTGAGCACCACCTACACTAGCTCGTGGCCAAACTATTTCCCAACTGGAAAAATGATTTGAGGAAATATAAATACACCTCATTGGGAAGGCCTAAGGGAGGAGAGAGAATGTTATTGATACTATAGCATGTTATAGCTCAGATCAAGTCAAAGATAATTCTATTGATACTCTAGCCTGTTATAGCCCAGATCAAGTCTGATTATCCTTGTGCCTCCTACACTTGCCAGGTTCAGGAAATCCTTGTTTCCTTGTGATGATCACCCCCTTTATGTGACATCCTTTGTGCACCTCTTATGGAAGAAGATTGTTGAGGCTTGGGCTGGATGGATCTAGAGGACAGTTTCGCTTGGAGCCGTGGCTGATTTCAGGTGATATCTCCACTTTCTTTTTACATACATCAATAAAACGAGCTCTGTCTCGTTCCTGATGTCATGTTCTTATATGTCTCATATACATGTTAATGATATTTTAATCGTTATTTCATGATTCTTTTATGAGTTTATATGATCTAACATACTAGCATTTAGAATATATAATATGTACAACTAGTCTTTGTGCTTTGTCTTGACTGAGTTGCAGGTTTCAAAGCACAAAGAGTAGCAGAGGGTTTGCACCCTACGGGATTGACCTCAAATGTATGACGGGTAAGGTCACTTATCCCTAGTTTTCTAGTTCAAGCATTAGGACTTATAATTTTAATGAATATTGTGATTGTATGCCTTCCACTCTGTTAGGTCCCACAACCCAAACCTTAGGGTAGATTTACCCACAACCACAACACATCTCTATTATGTTATCCTTTTTCTCGACAAGAATTTACTAAAAAGTTTGCTAATAAGAAATGATGTGTGATAACCATTGGCACATCCCCATTATGTTCTCCTTCATTGGACTTGTATTTACAACCATATTGGTGCATTTTTAGATTCAAGTAGTGCATTTATGCACTTGGAATCCTACAAAATGGTGCAAGCATATTGGATAGAAATGTTATTCTTGGAGTATAGAAGGTTAGCACTGAATGGCTTCTCACTTATGTCCATTTTGTGACTTAGTATCTTCCTTGAAAGCCATATTTCTATCAGAAGAATTATTGGAAGAATTTGTCCATGGGGTCTCTAGCAGCCATAATGCTTCATCTTGGAGCATGGAAGGTAGACAATAAATAAAGTCTTGGCTATTTTATGGCTTAGACACTTCGTTGGCAGGAATTTTTCTATTGGAAACATTGTTCTTTTGGAAGGATTTGTTCATGGGGTATCTAGCACCCGTAATGCTTCGTCCTAGAGCATGGAAGGTCAACAATAAATAACTTCTTGTTTGTTTTGTGGCTTAGACTCTTCCTTGGCAGGAATTTTTCTATTGGAAAATTTGTTTTGGAGTGTGGAAGGTTGGCGTTGAATGACTTCTTACGTATATGCATTTTGTGATTTAGCCTTTGGATATATAGCACCAATAATGCTTCATCCATGGAACATGGAATCCATTTTTTGGCTTAGTGTCTTCCTTGGCGGACATTTTTCTATTGGAAACACTTGTTCATGAGGTTTCTAGCAATCATATTGCTCAGTGCAAGCATATTGGAGATAAATAGCAAGCATTATTGTAGTAGGTTGGCACTAAATGGCTTCTCACATATGTGCATTTTGTGACTTAATATTTTCCTTATATTGCTCAGTGCAAACAAATTGGATACAAATAGCAAGCATTCTTGTAGTAGGTTGGCACTAAATGGATTCTCACATATGTGCATTTTGTGACTTAATCTCTTCCTTGATAGGAATTTTTCTGTTGGAAACATTTGTTCATGAGGTTTCTAGCACTCATAATGCTTCATGCAAGAAAATTGGATAGAAATAACATGCATTATTGGAGTATAACTTGTTGAAACTAAATTAATTTCACATATTCTAGCACTAGTAAATTCATAATGCTCAATACAAGTATATTGAATAGAAATAACATGCATTTTTGGAGTATATCAGGTTATAACTGAATGGTTTCTCACGTATTTACATTTTATGACTTAGCCTCTTCCTTGGAAGGAATCTTTCTATTGGAAGAATTTGTTCATCAGGTATCTGGCGTTGATTGGATAGAAATAGCATAGAAATAGAATGAATTTTTGGAGCATAGCAAGTTTGCATTGAATTGCTTCTTAGGTATGTGCATTTTGTGACTGTCTCTTCCTTGGTAGGAATCTTTCTATTGGAAGAATGTGTTTATCAGGTATCTGACATTAAATGGCACCCAAGTATGTGCATGTTGTGACTTAGCCTCTTCCATAGCATATATAGAGACATATTCCTATTGGAATCATTTTCATGAGGTGTGTAACACCCATAATGCTTCATCCATGGAGAAGGGAAGGCTAGCACTAAATGGCTTCTTCTTAGCTATGCACATTTTGCGGCTTAGTCTCTTTCATTGCAGACATTTTTATATTGGAAACATTTATTCATGAGTTTTCTAGCACCCATAATTCTCATACAACTACAAACATGTAAATAGGCCTATAGTATATGTTAAATGCATAGTGATGACATATAAGAAAACCCCATATTTAGTTCAGATCAACATTGAATTGACGTTGAACTGAGGCCTGTCCATATCAATTTTGAAACCTTTTTATTGGACAATTCAAGCATCTCATAAAGGTTAAAATTAGCACACCAAAAGAATATGTTGAACATTATAAAGAGAAGAAGCATTCCATATGACGAAATTAGAAGCCCTAAAGCCAAGGGAGGAGTGGGAAATTGACCTAAAATATTATATATCTCGAGTATTTCACCCAAGGAACATTTGGGACTAAGTGACATTCAACCATCTTATTAATTAATGTCCCATGTCCTACTAAGCACATCTCCTAATTTTCTAGAGAAATCATTGTGTGCCATGTCAGATCCCCTTGTGAACTCCAAAGCACATCTCCTAATTATTCAGATCCCCTTTTCTGTATGGATCAGAGGATGATAGTCTCACGTAGCATATGACTTTTTCTATGCATGCACCTGCAACAAATGGTAATGAGTTAAGATCCAGACATGGCTCTTTCTATTGATTTGTAAATTTTCCCAAGTCATCCATTCTAGTTGGAATATCTGAAGGCTCTGCAATAATCTATAAATCTTCTCAGCATGAGATAGAACTGGAGATTTTGTCCAACCACAAACCACAACAATTCCCACTTTTTGTATTACCTTGAGCCAAAATTGGACCAAAAATCTCAAGCTTGGTGACTTCGATAGTGTGGAAGAATTTTGTTTTAGTTCAACCGAATTCATGTCGACATCAAGGATGCTAAAGGGAAAGATAAGGATTTAGACTCCATTTTCATCCTTTTAGCGATATCACACTAGAATACAAGTGATTGTCTTTTCAAAAGGTCGCATGATCAGCGTTTAGCAGGGATGTTAGTATATAATATTTACTTAGGTTTGTATTATTATTATTATTAATAACAATACTTTGGTGTGAGATTTTTGTCCCAACCATTTTCATATTATATTATATATTTAGCCTTGTGATTATTGATATCCAATATTTCGTGGGATATCAAGTTGCATAATCATCTTTACAGAAGGCTTACCATGCTGACGAGAATTTCTCATATATTTCGCTTTCTTCTTTAGTGTTTGTATGTTTATCTGATTTGAATCTTGTTACTATTGTTCCTCGGAGGGGATTTGGTTTAAAACCTATTAGAGATTATTTAGATCTAGTAATCTAGAAGTGCAAGTTTTCAGATGGTGGAAATTTGTTTATTGAGAAATTATTCTAGTGTTTCTAGAGTACACTTTTGGAAGCTACTCAAATAGATAATTTCAAGACATAAATTGGGATAAGTATTGAATGGTCTTTGGTAGGAAGTAGAAGAGGAGATTTTATAGCTGTTGAAGCTATCTCAAGACTCCTAAAGATAGGCATGTATAAGTGTTGTAACTTTTACCCCTCGTATCGAAGGTAGCCTTAGTCAAAAACATAATTTCGTGTGACAAGTAATTGTCAGCAGTGGTGTAGCCTACAAGAGCATTGGTCTATTAGCCAGCGTAACGAAGAAGGAAAAAAGGCTCTGTCTATAAGCCATTTCACAGGTCAGCCAACCAAACACACTTGCTTTAGGAATAGTAAGTATATTACAACATAAAAGTTAGATTTGGTAGTAGATTGGAGATTGGATAAAACACTAGTCAATGTAGTGAAGAGGGAAAGTATTGTTGCCAAGGTTCTAATCAGATTATATGGTGTGGGTTGGAGCTTTAACCACTTCAAAATTTTAATGTACAATTTGAGCGATAAGAGTAAAAATACATCTCACATACAATGAATCATGATAGGTGATATATTTGTAAGACCCCAAAAGCAGCTAACCCCTACTATAACTTTGAATATTATTTAGTATATCAAGTGACATAAATGCATACAGTAATATCCTGTTCTGGATATAGTTTTTATATAGTGTACACAATGATCTTATATATATATATATATATATATATATATATATATATATATATATATATATATATATATATATATATATATATATATATATATATATTATGATGTTGGAACATATAAAAATATTCTTTTATTTTTTATTTTCTTATGTGGTTTTAGAAGTTCTGTGCAGACTGCATCCAATATATAGTCCATATTGATCATACATAGATCCATATAAGCCTTGTACTGAGTATGGATCCTCTACTCATCTGGGCCAAATGCAGGCTTTGGAATCTGAACCTTACAAATCCAAGGAGGAGAGGAGTTGTATCTGCTAACCAGATATAACCAGATATTTTTTATCACACTGCTGCCATGAAAATATATAATTGAAATCATGCATTAAGTTAATGAGAAATCCTATAGTTTTGTATGTTTGCAGCGGAAAAAAAGAATGTTGAGAGAATAGAGTGCACAACAACTGTACTAGTAGGAGCCATAACACTTCCAAGTTCCAACAATGTGAAGTATTACTGCATAAACATAGATGATTTTCATGAAATGGAATCCTGAGTCCACATACACAAAGCATTGAAGTTTCCATCAGGGACTGGTTGGGAAAAGTTATATATATTATAAAATATGCCTAGTGTACTGAATACGTACTAAGTACATTTATAGTTTGGGGAGTTAATATGTACTTATTCATTATCCTTAATATGTACTTATTCATTATCCTTCTAGTCCATCAATAATAGCTTTTTATTGATTAATGGCATGGCATTAACACACATACATAGCAATAACATGGAGTATACAGTTTTTGAATACACATCCTTAGCACTTTCCTGGCTAACATAAGTTGTGGTGCAATGCTCATGCTTGATCAAATTTGGTATAGTTTGATATTGGCTAGACATAAAATACACTGAGTGTATGATTATATTCTAAATTAAATGTAGTTTCTTAAATTCTTTGAATTCTATTCGAGGATGCCATAAACTTAGTTCATTTCTGTCATCTAATGTAACCAAATTGGGCCTGCATATTACTTGAATACGGTGTCAAACCTATTTAATTTTTATTTTATTTTTTGATAATCTAGCACTTAGAAGAGTCCTCAATGAGTCAATACTGAATGTTTGGAATTATATGAAAAATTGGTTCCTTCAGGATGTTGAGGAGGATGTGAAAGAAAAAACTAAAGGAGAAATGGGGGCAGCCAAGACTTTGTGTATGCCTTTTGATCAACTGGAACTTCCTGAAGGTCTGATTCTCTACTTCAAACTCTTTAGCTTTTCTATATAACTAACATAGTTCAGTGATAATATTTTGGATGAAGTGTGTTGATAATCTTAATGGTGAAGTGTAATCCTAACAAGAGAGTAGAAATGAATGAATTGTTCTTGAGTGAAAAAGAAAAAGGTTTTAACCTTAATATATACTTTGATGTTATTTTTCTTTTTCCCCATATTTTCAAGCTCCCACCCTCTAGTCTGTGGTAAGAAGATTTAGTTAACTCGTGATTTACATAGATATTTGAAATAGAATATGCATATTAAATAATTGAATAAATGAATTGAAAGATAGCCAAGGAATCCACCAGAAAATTTTTTGCCATCAAAAACGGATTCTAAGCGTGCCCGGATGACCATTCATAACTAAAAGCAACCATTTCACTCTCTCTCATTCAACCCATATTCGTTAATAGCTATAACAAGTCTATAAAATTCATGCACTCTAGGAAAGTTTCCTCTATGCAAGTTGTAAACTGATTCAGTGACAGAGAGATAGATACTAGGCTCTTGGCATGACAAAGCTCTGGTGTTATTGATCCATAGAGCATGTTAGCATCAATTCCTAATATCATGAGAGACAAACAGTTGCCCAGTTCCTGAGGTAAATGACCTTCAAACTAGTTTTTGGATAACCTTATAGCAGTTTCTCTTCTCCATCCACCAAGAGTGGATGGAAGGGATCCTGTTAGAAGATTTTCCTCAACAATAAAACTTTAAATTGACTCCAGATTTACAAAATCATCAGGGAGTGGTCCAGTCAGCGCATTGAATGACAAATCTAGTACCTGCAATTTCCTACAATTGGAAATTACGTTTGGAATCCAACAACTTAGTCCATTAATCATAGTCATTAGATACAGAAGGTTGTGAAAAATTTCAATGCTTTTGGTAATGATCCTTCAAGGTTATTATCTGAGGGGTCGATTTTCGTATAAGATTTAAGGTCTCCAATTTCTGAGGGAATGTGCCCACTGAACTTACAACCCCAAAAATATAATATACTAAGCTTAACAAGTTTTCCAATTTCAACTGGTTTTTCATCACTGAATGAGTTTGATCCTATCCATACACAGAAAAAAATTTCCATGCCCCCAATTTCCTTTCGCAGCAATATGGATAGTGGATTATAGCCGAGATCTAGAGTGACTGAATTAGTAATATGGCTGAACATCACTCAACAATAACTTCCTTGTGGGTTGGTTGTCTCTGTCCATTTCTACTGCCAACAATCTCCAGAGGTTACACCTTGATAAAAATTATTTACAAGGATTTATTCCTAAAGAGGTTGGAAAAATGAAGATTTAACAAATTTATCACTTCATGGAAACAGGCTCAGGAAAAATTCCTCCTCAAATTTTTGACTAAGTCAATCTTGTGGTTGTTGATTGGGAAGTAATGATTTGTCTGGCACAATTCCAAGAAAGATTGGGCAGTTAAAAATGTTGGATAACCTTCTCCTTTCTCATAACAAGCTTTTTGGTTCCATTCCAGCTGAAATTTGTGCTGGATCAATCCCCTTTATACTTTGTCACCCTTATGGGTGTTTGTTCTTATTTGCTTCTTACCGTAAGTAAGAAACAAGAACGTGAATATTTGTGTATCAAGAATTTAAGTTGCAAGAAACTCTTATGTTCTTAACAATGGAAATGGTTCTCAATCCACTTAACAGAGGCAGTAGTCAAGTTGTCAACAATGGCATGAAATGCTTGCTGTCTAAGAATAAATTCATTTTTAAATGAATCAATAGTGTTTATAAGAATTGATGGACTAAATCAATTCTAAAAGACATTTACAACAAATAATATGAGATAAAGGCATATAAAATTGAGGTAATGACATCCTGTTATAGGCTAATGTAAAACTAATGTCAAGAAGGATGCTCCTTCAACAAATGAATCCATATAAGAGTATATTGAATTTTTTTGGAAATTTTTCCGAACATTTGGGCTCTTGTAAAAGTCTACTTGTGCTTCCTAGCAGTTTGGAAAGGCTTACATCATTGTAAGAAATCCATCTGGGTGGGTGTACAATTCTGGAAGCGCTTCCTAACAAGATGGATAAATTTCATCATTGAGGTTATTGTACTTGTCCATCTTTGAAAGCTTAAAAGATCTCCCTTATGGCTTGGGAAATTAAGATCAAGATTCTTCAAATTAAAAGGTCCCACAATACAACTGAGTATGGGAGCTACTCAACATTATGTGCCTCAAGGAACTAATCAGTTTTTATGACTTGTGTCTCCAACTATTCCTACACCAACCCCTTTGCAGGGAGCTTCCATGGGAATTCTTAGAGTTGGTACAGCAGGTCAATGACCAAAAATTTCTAGTGATTTGGAAAAGTGGCCATGTTCAAGTATTGTTGGACCAACGTCCATTACACCTATTAGCAATGTTTCTGTTGCACAGAGTGTTACAAATTAGGGGAAATGTTCCTTTGTCACTCAAGCAATATGGTCTCAGGAAAGAAATTTTATCTTTTCAAGGAGGGTTAATTCCATTAGTACCATCAAAACCCCTACTATATAACATAAAATCCAGTTTTTTGTAGGACGAAGTGATGTTAAATGCATGTCTGCTAATGGAAATGGTTTTTGTTCAGATTCAATTTTCAGTGGAGATGTTTTTTCTGCTACCCTCTCTCAATATAAATACATTTTAGCTTACCAGCCTCTATATTTAGTCAACAATGTTTCATTTTCTATGGTTCTTGTACCAATATTGGCTATGCATTCTCCAGATTTGGTTAAGCAGAATCAACTAGATAAATCATAGAGCACATCAATTATGCCTCCATCTACTAGAGTTGGTGCAACAACTTCAAGTCTAGGAGGAAACACCCAACTATCCTGGCCAAGGATGATGCAGTCTACTGCTCAAAAGTATACCAAGGTTTTCTCTGAGGTGGACACCAACAGGGATAGTAAAATCATCGGTGAACAAGCTTGTGATCTTTTACTGAGCTGGAAGCTTCTAAGAGGCATTGAACAGACATGAGAAAATAAAGTTGATGATTGTTTCTATGTCATTTGAAGGAAGTGTTGGATTAATTAAGCTATATGATGCCAAAAACCATTAAAATAATAATTTGCAGTTGCTATTTTATATGAATCAAGGTATTTACTAGCCTCCAGCTAAAATATCTTGAATGTTGTCATCTCATTAGTTTTTTCCATGATGTATGGATTTGGCTTAAAAGGGGGTTGATTTGTTTGAAGGATTTGTCTTTGATTGAACTGCATCCTTGAATGAAACTAGCTATGAAGAAGAGGATACTCCTATTCCCATGCTCACTGCAGTATGCTTTTGATCAATACTTATCTAGAACTTCCCTTCCCTGTAACATGCTATTGGCCATTTCAAAACTGTCTTGTTTCTTCTCTCGGCAACGTCATGTTGCTTGGGTGTGTGTGCACATAAAATTGTCTCTAGAGTCTAGATGTATTCTTACAAAAATTGACCAGCTGATTATAGTGGAACACCACTCCATTTTTTGATGGAAGGACCTTTATACTTGTGCCTTCTTCCTAATATATTGTTGCCTTAAACATCTTAATTCAACGTAAGCATGAAATTTTATTATAAAAAAGTGACCCCACATCTTCCTAGAGAAGTCATCAAGGAAAAATAGGTACCTTGCAATAAGAATTAAGGCTGACGTTATAGGACTGCAAATATGCACTGGGTAGGCCACAATGAGAATGGAACATCAATAAATGGCTTGATATTCCACTGACCTTACTAGGAATCCCTGTCCTTGGCATCAATTAATTATTTGATTGAGGTACATAGAATTATAACCGTTGATCCTAGAATGTTCTGGTTATATAGTTGTTTGTGTCTCTTCTTAAAAATTTAATCTCCTAAACTAGAGGGGGCCACATTTTTTGTATAATCTATGTAGTATAGCTGCTATTGAGGTAAATAAAATGGTACTCTTGAGTACTATCTTGAAAATAGGATGTCTCAGCATCATTGATTTTTCGACTACTGTGCTTATGGTTTTGTGAATGTTAGTTTTGTTAGTCATCAATATTTTTCAGCTGTTTAGATGACTATATGCTTCACCCAGGTTTTCTAGAAACCAAATTCAAACAATCATTTTGTCCTCTAGAAATCCCCTCAGAGAAATTTTTCACTTTCCCCTTTCTTGTCTGTTGTGATTAGCTTGGTCATCCTCTAAAAACCCCATCCTAGACTGGTAAGCCTTACTCTGTCCATGATTATTACTTATGTCTATAAAAATATTACTTCTGATGCCTGAAATATTCCTATTTCACAAAAACTGTCTGGCCAAGATGAGTTAAGTCTTTCCTTATATTTTTCCTGATGCCCAAGTCATTGTTGATATCAAAAGTCTGTCTAGAAAACCCTTCACAGTAATGACAAAGTGTCTAGGTTTATAGGTGATGGTGCGTAGGTAAAATATCTAAATTAGCCCTGTGTTTGGTTAAAAAAACTCTATTTTTAACCATTAGTCAAGAGCCCTTTCCTAAAATCCTTGCTAACAAATATATTTAGTCTTCCTTAAGTCATGCACTATCATGTCTCCTTCATTTCTGTTTCAACAGAGCTCAAATGGTAAAATCAAGAAAAGTAGAGCTGACAGGGTCATTTTTCTAAAAAGAAGGCACTCAAACAATCTCCAAGGTGGCCCCTCCTAAACCAAACAGTAGAATCTGCCAAGACTAAGTCACCTTATCACATACATCTCTGCAGGGATGTCTTGATGTTTCACCTAAATCAAAAAAGGGCAAAATAGAGGCACCAAAGAAAAGCTTCAGTCAAAGACAGTTGGCATTTGCACAGAGGTACAATTGGCTAAAAATACAGGAAAATCAAGTTTTTCACTACAAATCAGAGATACCTAGAAGACTTCAGAACATCATCCATAAGGGTTAAAAGCACAGCAAACTGGAGGCTAATGTAAAAATCTTGATGTCATTATAAGAGGTAAATTACTGCTCATTCAAGCTTCTGTGCAAAATCTCAGAGAAATCAGTGATATATGAAAATCATGCCCACTTTTGGCAAAAGTGCCCTTAAGATAGTTTTATGTCTCAAAACATAAATAAGATGAAAGGGACAGCTGCCCTTTTTCCATGCCCCTACAAACAAGACAAAAATCATCAGAGGTGCCATCAAAGGAAAGGACTAAGATTACTACAAAGGGACAGTCATACTAAAAGAGGAAAAAAATAGGCATCTTGTTTACAAAAAATATCTTTGTTGTCCTCACAGTGGGAAGGTTTTTTAGGATTTTTCAGAAATTTGGATAAATATGCAAGTGGGCATTATGAGGTAAAAACAACACCTCCTTCATAGACAAGCAGAGGGTGTAAAATTTTTTTTTGAAGTTATCTCCTAAAGATAAGTGAAAGAGTACAAACTACACTAAAATCAAATATGTGATTTTGAAATCCAAAAGGTGAGAAAGACTGATTTTAAGGGAACTAGGTGCCATTTGCATAAAAAGAGTAACAATCAGGGGCTGTTTATTAAAAATTCACACAAAAGACAGTCACAACCTTGTTTCAAGGAGTATGGAGGCACAACAGCTTCAAAATTCGCCTTGCAAAGACAAACAAGTGCCATCACAAATCAATTAAAGGCTCAGACCATAAATCAGTGGTTTAAGAAACAAAAAGAAAACTGGCTCCAAAAATGTTTTTCTCACTGAAAAGACAGTCAAAGGAAAGCAATGGAAAAATGGAGTTAGAACTTTACAAAGGTGGGTTTTTGTTCCAAATTATTTCAAAAAACAGGGATATAAATACCCCCAACGGCCTTTTTCATTCATTTTGTCTTTAGCAAAGAGGAGGAGGGATTTTGATTTTTTCGAAGGAGCAGTCTCGGGCAGAAAACTAGAGACACTGCGCGCCTGTAGACTAGCACTGCGCACCTGTAGACACGCCCAATGAATTACTTAATGTGATGCTGTGCACCTGAAAATCAGTGTTGCATGTTCCGTCGATCGCCCAGCATGCAGACCCTGCCACCCGACAACGCCCAGGCCACCACCCGACACCACGTACAGAGTCCACCCAGCCCGATGGTGCTGCGCGCCCAACAGTGTCGTCATCACACCTCCGCGTGCAGAGGACACCCAGGCCAAGGGTGTTGCATGCCCAACACAGTGCCCGTCGCAACACCGTGTGCAAATACCACCCAGGTAGACATTGCGCGCCTGAGGGAAAAAGCACAACACTGCCCTGAAATTCACAAAAAAGGCAAAATTTGCTTTTTTTCACCCAGAATTGGTTTCTCATCAAGGGGAAGAGCTTCTAAAGGTATTTTCCATCAATTTATATCTCCTCATCAGGTTTTTGAGCTATGAAAGTGCCAATTAAGGCTAGTATTGTGTCCAAAACAGTTTGAGGGAAAAATTTGAATACAAGTGTAACCTATTCTCTGTTGAGCATCTAGCCTTGTTTAGAGGTCCTAAGTCTCCTAAAAGAATCTTTCCTATGCACTTCATCTACAAAGAGTTTTTATGTTTTAAGATATTGAAAGAAAGGGAAAAGTAATCACCATCCTCAAGAACACAGTGATGAGCCTTAAAGACCAAGAAGACGGGCCAAAAAAGGAGGCAAGCCCAAAAAATTCGAACCTATAGACACCAAAGAGCTGATTGCCTCACCTTTTGTTTTGGCTTATTTCCAAGAATTACGATGTTTGGAGTTCTACAACAAGGTACAAGAAATCAAAATCCATCCTAAATTGACTGAGTTATTTGCCTCAAGAATTCACGAGCATGATGTTCATCTAGCAGGGTTAAATTTTGAGTTGACCCCTACAGCTGTCTCTAAAGCCACTAGGGATCCCTCACATAGGGTGAGAAATGGTTTAAACAAACATATCTTGACTTAACCCATTATCGGCCTTTTCTAAAGCCCAGTTGTCAAGCTGCATGTAAAACCATTTTTCCTTTTTCACATCTGCTGGACAGGTATGCCCTCCTCATGAAGATTATTATGAAATATTTTACCTGTGAGGGTAGGTTCTCCCGGATCTACTCATATGATATTCGGCTCCTAATGCACTTCACCAGGACCAAAATGTTGAGCTTTCCTTATTTCCTATGCAAAAGCATTGAAAAAATGTCTATCATCATGAAAAATAAACCTCCAGCTCAGCAGATGGCAAGCCTATTTCATCACTCTCTTGTCAAAATCATTATACCTCACCAACTGGAGCAACAAGGCATTCCTTGCGAAGCCTTCATCACCCATGATGAATTTACCTCTTCATCTTCCATCCCATTGCAAAATCTGCCATCCTCCTCTCAAAATATTCCTCATACTCCTCCATCGCCCTCCACTGACCATGTTTCGCTTTCCTCCCATGAATCACTCTCCCAAGCAAACACTCTTCAAAAACCTTCTCTGAACAGAAGTGATCCTAAATAAAGCAGTAGTAACCTTAAAGAAAGTAATGCTAATCCTAGAGAAAGCACTGTTGAAACTGATGAAGACAACAAAGAGGAAACTGATGAAGACAATGAAAAGGAAACTGATGAAAATAAGGGAAAATCTGAAGATACAGAGGAAACTAATGAAGATGAGACAAATGATGAAGAAAATGAAAGCATTCAAGAGGAGGGAAGTCAAAATAGCAGTAGCTCTAAAAACATTGATCAGGAAGAAAGCAGAAATGATCAAAATGAAGACAGTAAAGAGGAAAATGAAAAAAGCAGCAGAGAAAATGAAGACAGCAAAGGGCAGCACAGTAAAAACAACAAAGACACTGGCAGCCAAGGACAAAATAGCAAAAACAGCAGCACAGAAAAGGACAAGAAGCAAGAGGAAGACAATCACAACAGAGAATAAATTGATGAGGACAGTCCAGAGGCAGTTTTCAGAGTAGTCTTAAATACACAAGGAAATGATGGCAAAAGTGCTAATGATGAGAACAATCAAGACATCAGAGAAAATGGTAAAGACATGGACAATCTTGAAGATGAAAAAATATTAGATTTGGGCACCTCCCACCACACAAAAAAAAAGCATGACCTTTCTACAGATCCTCCTGGTGGTAAGATCATTACAAATGTTGAAATTGATAATCCAAAGGACTACCCACATCAAAGTGACAGGGAGATGTCCACTGAAAACATTCTTGAGGAAGAACCCAGCTCTAAGGCTGTAGTTGAGCAAATTGAACAAGTCCAGTTGGTGACACCTCCTTTCATCCCTCATCAAAAATATGGGAAGCATGTGTTTGTTGCCTCCCATAGGCAAGGGGCCATGCACTCCCCCCAAAAAGCAGTGTTAGTATGAATCTTAATTCGAGGTGTATGAAAAAATACCACTTTAGCTACGCATAACAAACATCCCTAACAGTAGAAATTACTACTAATATCTTCAAATCTGCAATTAGATGATCAAGACAAATGCTGCAAAAATCTAGATCTATGCATTAGAAGACATTAAATAGTAGAAAAATAAGATTTACTCCATAGATCCAATAGACAAGACAAGAATATATCCAATGAATAATTTTATTAATGGCACCTGGGAGGAAAACACAAGAGGGTGTTCCTTGTTCTCCTCAATGGGATGGGTTCTTGTGAGTCCTCAGCACTTTAGATTTAGAACTTCTCTCTCTTGATGGTGTAGAAAACCCAGACAAAAATGGAAAAGTAGGCCTATGATTATGGATCAATAGCCAAACCAAGTTTTGAGATCGAGAGTGATCTTTAGGCAGCAAAAGGTGACAAATGAATGGGAAAACCCTTCTATTTATAACAAAATATTGAGTTAGTCTAGAGATTGGTGCATAATTAAAATATTATTAACCAAATCTAGATCCAAATTTTATGGAATATTTTATTATATTTTTTGGAGGGAAAAGGAATTTGACTTGAGTCAAATCCCCTTATTTGTAAATAATAAATAAATAAATGATTTACTTATCATTTTAAGGATGTGATTAAGTAATAATAAATAAATAAATGATTTATTTATTATTTTAAGGATATGGTTGAGTAATAATCAAATAAATAATGATTTATTTAATTATTTAAGGGTGAATTAGTCATATTGAACAAAGAATATTATTTAAATAAGATTTAAACAATTATTCTTAGAAAATAATAAGATAAATAATGATTTATCTAATTAATTTCCTTGTTTTGGGTTAAATATAATCAGAAATATTAATTAAACTACTATTTAACTAATTATTTCTTGAGGAAAATCAAATAAATGTATATTTATTTAATATTTCCTTATGGGGTTTCCTGTTTAGACCATAAACAACTTAATAAAGGTGGTTTACTAAGTTATTTTTCATAGTGAATGCGATTTTACTTGGGGTAAAATTGGTCTTACTTGGTGTACTTGGGTCCATATAATAACAATGGATTAGATGACCAAAAAATGGTGTAACAGATTCCCCCCCAGTGTGCAAGCGTTAGGAGCTAATCGTATGACCGAAGTACGTTGTAAGAACTCAATCAATAGACAACAACGGGGAAGTCAAAGAGAGAGGATTGTAAGGTAAACCAAAGTGCTGAAAGAAATAGACCCTAAGGGGGTGACTTGCATGTGCGATAAGTCTTTTCTATGAGTGAGTCCTTGCTATAGGCGGCGAGGGAGGCATACCTATGCTCGCCGAGGCAATAATACAAAAAATAAGGCGCCCGAAAAACCACGGAACGCATAATGCTGGCATAAACATGAGCCAGATAAATAACATGATAATGAATCCCACATACATATTGTGCCTAGGATAAAAGCCAGGACTTGTACAATGATATCTGAGTACATGAGATATAAATACAACCCAGATGCCCCTGAAAATAGGAAAGGGATCTAAAACTCTGACTGATACATGCAAACAAAAAGGCGTTGCAAGTGGCTGAGGCCGACATCATCAAATGTATGGAGCTGCATCGAAGGCTGTAATGAAGAGGTCATCCGAGTGTGTGGGGGGCTATCTGTAGGGCCACCCCCTCATGAGGGCTGAGACATCTCACACACACCCAGGAATCATCGATGTCACCTGATGCATCACTAAACGATCAAGTATATGAATCTTGATCATGCTGAAAGGAGTTGGAGCTAAGAAGCAATCAATTCAAAGGGCAATAAGGAGTCCCTTTGCCTGATCCGAGGCACCGAACAAGATTGGAAGGTGGAACCAAGGTACACCTGCCCTCTAGACCTGTCTTCTGGAATGAATGGGCTTATGTCGATAGAAGGAGGTCCCCCATAGGTGAGGCAATAAGGGATGAGAGAAAATAGTAGAGTGACTGACAGACTGACACCAATGATGATGATGAAATAGGGGGGGACTGAGTAGCGAACGGATGACTTCCCTTGTTAGAGCATAAATGGCATGAATGACCTGGCCGCGACTGACGTGATATCATGAGGGATAGGGGACAATGGGACTGAAGGCCATAATGTGCGACATGAGAGAGGGACCAAGCAATGAATGATGGAGGACTATAGCAGGATGCAAAGAGACTTAGGATAGACTCCATGAATGCAATGATGACTCCACGTTGATGCTCTAAACAATGGTGACTCGATGGTGCTGCCACATATGTAAAGGGTCCAATGGGGACCATAAAGCATGAGTACAAGATGGTAACTCACGACGAAAATCGACACGAGTGTGGACAAGTATGGAGGCAACATGGTGCCCCTAGTACGAGTGTTGCAAGTGAAGAAATTTGATTTTTAGGAGGGGTGAAGTGGTGCTTCTTAGACAAAATGTGTCCTAGTGAAGTATTAAATCAAAAAATCTAATAGATACCCATTTGAGGGCTTTGTGAGATCTTTCTAATGGTATATACGGTTCGTCAAACTGAGCTACGGTTTGGTCACAGTAAGTGAAAGAAAAATCAAGGGTTTTCTTTTAATAAGGCATTTTCCTTCCAGATTCACTTATTTTCCGGTGGAGATGTGGTGAATGTCGTGAGGAGAGGAGGCCTTAAATCTTGTGACATTTGTAGCGGATAAACCGATCGTTGGAATTTGAAATCTATCAGTTGTAGGTAAGAGGCCTAATCCTACTCTTTCATTTTAGTGGATTCAAAGTTCAGTTTAGGTGAGCTCATGAATAGGACAGGTTGCACTTTTTGGGGTCTGTTCTGTGACCTGGGTAGTAGGTTCTGGGTAGAAAACTGCGACCTGTCCCAGGAAATGACCTGAACAGTGCGACCTATCAGAAAAAGGGATTTTCAGTACTGTTTTTGGCTGAGATCTGGGATTTTTATGGTTGAGGGGCATAGGTGCCCCCAAGCATGTTGTGGAAATGCCAAAACGTATTTAGAAAAGGGAAACCTAAACACATTTTAATGATGTGGTGCACCATTTTTTTTTGGTATGGTTACGCAGTTTGAGAAAGGAAATAGACGATTACCAATCTCTTTTGGTACTACCTATATGAATCAAATGGATTTTAATTTTCTAGGTTGGCACACATGGTGCTAATACCCCAAAGATAGTATTTGGGATAATGAACTGATGTTCTCCCAGAAAACCTATAGGTTGGTCAACCATAATGTCTATGAGACTGGGTTGCTGATGAAAAATGAAGGAATGATGTGGGGTATCATTCCTAGAGTGATCTTGCAGTGATATGGTACTCTATAAGTTCTTCTAAATGTGGAAGAATAATGGGACTAGAGTCGTCACAACTAGATTCACTAGGAGAGTGTTGAAGAAATGCTTCTCCTGGTCTCTCCAATATGAGTGCCTCCCTTACCCAAACATTGGCTGTCAATGTAATGGCCACACGGTGCATCTGGTTCGAATGCATGAGTTCGATGTAAGGGGGGTAGATAAAGTCAGGAGTGGTCGCTGCTTCCATAATGTCATCATCGTAATAGAAGATGTGGTGACTGATGGAAGAAATACCACCTAACGCGACGAAACAACCTTACTCCTCATCATGAGAGGAGAGGTTCGTATGCGCATTGTCACAAGGGGTAGTGGGAGAGTGAGTAGATAAAGGATCCATCGATGTTGAGACTAGGGAGGGGGCTGAAGGGAGGTCAAGTGAAACATCAGGGGAGGTCTCATCGTGGAATTTTGACCAAGGCCCTGTTATATCAACATCATAAGGGGAAAAGTTAATGGGAGCATCTGTGTCCTCGGGTGTTACCGAAGCAAGATGCGAAAATAAGGGAGCGGGTGACTCATGGCGCTCAGCCTCGAATTTCCATAAGGCTTCTAAAGAGGAATGATACTCTTCGAGGCGAGGACATAGGTGAGTGTAATGGCCATGGAAATCACATAAAGCACAAGGGTGATTTGTGCGCAATGGTTTGAGTTTCGAGATTGAATCGGGTATAGTGACACATACCCCTGGGATATCAGATTCTGGAAATGACTCATTGACCATGGACTTGAGGTGAGGCAATTCGGGGCAAGTATGGGTGGCGTGGCTGACACCGTCACACAAAGCACACTGGATGGTACGCTTTGGAGGCTGAGAGGGGGCAGGTTTTGTCGGGGTAGCCTTATGCTTTGATGCCCCCTTGCGAGCTTTACCCTTCTTACCCGAAGCGGTCGCAACGAGAGGTGGTTCCTGTTGAGGTGAATGAGGCACTGTTGCAGCGGGAGAAGTCATAGGGACCTGTTGAACTGGGGTCAAAGCAAGATAAGGTTTGGGGTGACCTGGCGGGGTAGCAGCTGGAGGATCGAGGTCCCAGACGGGAATCCCAAGGGTCACGTCAAGAAGAGAGAGGGTGGCCATAATAGGTACCGTGTATACTCCTGGTGGGGGAGCTAGGAACGGTATCTAACCAAAGGGGTGATGACCAGGCGGGTCAGCTCCAAAATGGTTAAGGCCTAGAGGAACCGTTCCAGAAGGGTAAAGGGGGTCATGAGTACCAACTAAAGATACAGGGTGAGGAGAAGAAGGCTCAGAAGGTTGATCAGAGGACATCATGAAAATTTGGTAATCAGGGGAGCCAGATGGAAGAGGTTGAGTGGCCACCTATCCTTCAGGTGGTTGGGTAGCCACAAATCCCTGCTGAGGGAAAGGATCGGTAAGCACAGCCGGGTGACTAGGTGCAGGACTGGGAGGAATGGAAGGAATGGCTTTCTTTCCTCTCAATGTTGCTTGAGACTGCCATAGCTGTCGCACCTGTGGTAGAAGGGGACAATCATGCGTATAATGACCATAAGCACCACAACACGAATAGGGCTTGTTTGTACGAAGAGGCCTATCCTGCTTGGACTGAGGGCCTTGTTGCTGGTTTGTAGTGTTAGGAGCATTACCTTGATTAGGTCCATGATTACCAGAGGTAGCTTGATTTTGATTGCCTTTCCTCTTCCTTTTTGAGGGAGGAGGATTAGTCATGCCCTGCTGTGCGTACACCTACCTTGGAGGGGGTGGTGGTTGCTGTTGCGGTGGTTGAGAAGGCAAGGGAGGAGGAGGTGCTAATGCTAGAGGAGCTGGAGCACCAGGATGTGAATACGGATAGTAAGGAGGTTGGGTAGCAATGTGATAAACAGGAGGTTGAACAAAAGGAGGAGGCATGCCGTATCCTGGATACGGGCTACCAGGAGGGGGAAAAGTGCTGGAGGTGCTGGCCCCGCCCTGAGAGAAACCATAGCCCATGGGAGGTTGAGCATACGGATTAAAGAGAGCTCCAACGATACCATCAGCGGTGTGAGATGCCTTCGGTGCGTTGGCACCACCAGGTCTGGGAAGATCAGGTGGAATAGTATAAACATAACCCGACTGAGCATAGATCATGTCATATTTTAACGCAATATGGAGAGCGGCTTCTTCGGTTTGAGGAAAGTGCGATGCGACATCTTTCCCGATAGGTGACAAGAGAGGCCTAAGGAACTAGTCCATGTAGACACGGTCTTTGAAGGGAGGGGCTCAACATAGGCTCCTTCTTCTCCACCATTCCTGAACATGGTCAGATAGGCGGGTCGCAGATGATTGACGGAAGGAGGTCAAGAGCTCAGTCCCAGTGTCGTAACGAAGGGGGAGCTAGAAATAAGACAAAAATGCCTAGGCAAGAGTTGCAAAGGTGGTATGAGAGGAAGGGGCCTAATAAACATACCACTTAGAAGCTTCACCAGTAAGCGTTCGTTGGAATAACCAAAGACGAACAGAGTCATTGGTAATGGAATTGGATGAACACCACATGTGGAAAGATCTAACATGATTTGAGGGATATTGTCCAGCAAGAGCTTCAAAATTTGGGATGTATGAAGGGAGCTTTGTTGGCATAGCAGGCCAACTAGCGTCATGGTGTATAGGTTCATTTATCAACTGGTCGAAGTCAGGGAGGCTGAGGCCTGCCATGAAAGGGAGCAAGGGTGCAGCCAAGGTAGTGTTCGTTGCAGTCCCACTGGTGGTATTCCCGGCGGGAGGGCCAAGGTTACCCCTAGTATTAGGTCCTACACCAGACATGATGAAGGTGACAGGGGGAGAACCGAAGGCGGAAGGAGAAGGAGAACCCAAAGGACTAGAAGAAGAGTCGGAGTGCGGACTCAATTGAGGACTAACTCGAATTCTATGCAGAGGAGTAAGTCTCCCTACCGGAAACTGAGTATGAAGGCCAAGAAGTCTCCGGGATGAATGCCTTGGTGGCGCAATGGTGACGACACAAACATAGGACAATAGAAAAAGAGACTGACAAGGGCAAGGAGGTGCAGGATCAACCGATTACAATGTCGAAACAAGGGAAGAGAGGTGTAGGATCAATTGATTTTAGAGTCTTTGCTTGGCGGTGTTAACCAAGCCCTTTTTCACTTAGGGTGTGTGTGTAAAAGTGTGTAAATTTTAATTTTTAAACCTAGACATTTGTAGAGAAAAGAAAAAATGTGTTGTAGAGCTGTGAATAAACCTACAAATGACAGTATATATGCCTACAAAACAAAAAATAAACAACTAACAATGCAATAATCTAAACCCAAGGAGGCAGGTTTCTCAACGATTAGTCTATAGGTGAGTAGAAAACTAATTTAAACACACTAAAAAATGATAATAGATCTTGGGTCAAGAGGGACAAAGATCTAAAAGACAAAATCTACGAGAAAGTGGTGTAGAAAACAACGACAAATCAAAGGAACATTGCTGTAAAAAGAGGTGGCGAAAGGCTATCTCCACGAGGGAAACGGAGTGCCCCCTAATGGAAAACCCAAACAAAGCTAAATGGGAAGATTTGGATGGATAACAAACTGATATGAAGTGAATCTAAAGATGAGGTATCAGATCTGAAAAAATGGCTGAAGACTCTGAAATTTCAGACAACCTGCAACAGTAAACACTCTTCCACAAAAAGTGGAGGGTACTGAAGCCCTAGGGGGCCAGGTTCCCACTTAGTTGAGCGAAACAGAACAAGTACAGGTCCAAAACAGGCAGAGACGGAGGTCAGACAACCCTAAACAGAGGCTCAGCAAAACCTAGAAAACTTTCAGAAAAAATCCCTGCAGAAAGTCTAGGTCGCAGTTTTTGACCTGTTTTCAGCAGAGGTCGCACTTTTTGGGTTGTAAAGTGCGCCCTGGAGGTCCAGGTCGCAGGTTTTGGGTAGAAAAGTGCGACCTGCACTTTCGGCACTCTCAGCAGTAGGTTTCAGAAAAATTTGTCGTCTAAGCTGCGGCTGATGTCGTTCACCTACGCAATGGGTCCGAAAACACACGGAAGTTAGAATTTTTATCGTTTTAGGGTTTTATGGGTTGAAAAAAACATCAAGAATAAGCAAAACAAGGGGTAGAAGAGAAATCCTAGGGTTTGAAGCAGTTGGATATGCAAGGATCAGAAAAACGACAACAGTCGTAATGGTAAAATCGTGTGGAGTCACCAGCTGTTAGTATGAATGTTGATTCGAGGTGTACGAAAAAAGACCACTTTAGCTGCGCATAATAAACAACCCTAACAGCAAAAATGACTGCTAATATCTTCAAATCTGCAATTAGATGATCAAGACAAATGCTGTAAAAATCTAGATCTATGCATTAGAAGACATTAAATAGTAGAAAAATAAGATTTACTCCATAGATCCAATAGACAAGACAAGAATATATCCAATTAATATTTTTATTAATGGCACCTGGGAGGAAAACACAAGAGGGTGTTCCCTATTCTCCTAAATGGGATGGGTTCTTGTGAGTCCTCAACACTTCAGATTTGGAACTACTCTCTCTTGATGGTGTAGAAAACCCAGACAAAAATGGAAAAGTATGGCTATGATTATGGATCAATAGCCAAACCAAGTGTTGAGATCCAGAGTGATGGAAAACCCTTCTATTTATAACAAAATATTGAGTTAGTCTCGAGATTGGTGCATAGTTAAAATATTATTAACCAAATCTAGATCCAACTTTTATGGAAAATTTTGTTATATTTGTTGGAGGGAAAAGGAATTTGACTTGAGTCAAATCCTCTTATTTGTAAATAATAAATAAATAAATGATTTATTTATCATTTTAAGGATGTGATTAAGTAATAATAAATAAATAAATGATTTATTTATTATTTTAAGGATATGGTTGAGTAATAATCAAATAAATAATGATTTATTTAATTATTTAAGGGTGAATTAGTCATATTTAACAAAGAATATTATTTAAATAAGATTTAAACTATTATTCTTAGAAAATAATAAGATAAATAATGATTTATCTAATTAATTTCCTTGTTTTGGGTTAAATATAATTAGAAATATTAATTAAACTATTGTTTAACTAATTATTTCTTGAGGAAAATCAAACAAATGTATATTTATTTAATATTTCCTTATGGGGTTTCCTTTTTAGACCATAAACAACTTAATAAAGGTGGTTTACTAAGTTTTTTTTCATAGTGAATGCGATTTTACTTGGGGTAAAATTGGTCTTACTTGGTGTACTTGGGTCCATCTAATAACAATGGATTAGATGACCAAAAAATGGTGTAACAAGCAGTAAAAGGCAAAATCTCTGAAATAGTGAGAGGTAAAGTCACTCAAGCAGTAAAAAGAAATGTCACCAGGGCATTAAGGAGCAAAGGTAAACTGCCAAAGAAAGGCAAGTATGGATTGCCAAAGAAATACAAGGGTAATAATCCCATGAAGGACAAAGGCAAGAAGGCAATTGAAGAACAAGAAAGCAGCCATGAAAAAGAGAGGGATTTTGAAATTATCCACATTGATAGTGATGAGGACAATGAAAAAAGGATTCTCAATTCCATTTTACAAGACCAGGATGCACAAGTTAGAGATTTGGTGAATGATTTGGAAATATCACAACATATCATTCATTTCCTACAAACACAAAATGCACAAATGAGTGGCCAGCTTGCCATTTATGAAGCCCGGGCACTCAAGTACAAAAGAGAGGCTCAGAAATCACAAGTGAAGCTAGAAGAGTACATGGGTTACTATGAAGAAGATGATGAAAAAGAAGTTCCATCTAGGAAGAGACCTAAGACTATGGGTCTTAGGAGAGCATTAGAAAAACAGAGAGAGGAAGAATCAGCCCAAATGCAGCAATTCCATCTCACTGAGCTCCTAGCCTTGGAAATTGAAAATGACAAAGAATCATGGCTAGAAAGGGAAAACCTACATTTAGATGCCAAATTGGAGAAAGCAAACAAGGATTTAGGCTTACAAAGAAAGATGACTCAACATTACAAAAAGCTAAATCAATTTGCTAGGAAAAAGCTCAAAGCTACCCAAAGGAGGTGCTCGGCATGAAAATATGGAAAAGACCATGCTAGTATTATAATTTTAGCCCAAGCTTCACTGAAAGTTTCTAAAGACCCTTGAGGGATCTGCTCACCAAATTTGGGCAAAATTGGACACCTTTTTTTGTGAATTTTCAAGCCTAGGAGCGCAGCACCCCGAACGCTGCGCTTTTTCTCAGAGAATTTTCAATAGGAAAAGTTTACATTTTTGGATTCCTTGGCACTAGGGGAGTATGCTCATAAATTTTCAGCTCATTTGGAGTTGTTTTGGTCCCTCAAAAGGTCCAAAAACAACCATTTTTTCACCTTTCTCCCACTGTTTTTGAGGAGGTGCTGCACCCCTGGGTTTCTGCATTGTTTCCACTTTTTGAGTAGCTTACAGAGATCATATTGAAACAACTCAAGTATATTTGGAAATAATACATCCATATCTTTCCAACGGGCTGTGCACCTGAAAATTATGTTAAAAAGAGACAATTTTATGCATTCCTGTGTGAGGACAAGGAAAATGTGCATTAGACAAGTTCTATCATGTATGTCAGAGCCTAAAAGTCAATATTTTTTCTATTTTGGTCCGAAAAAGATATTTTAGAGAGATATTTTGTGCCTTGGACCTTGTAAGGCCTCAAGGACAGTTTTAGATATTTTGCTTTGGCCAATGGCCTTCTAGTTGCTCTAGTGAGCCCTTTCTCCTCTTGGCTTATATAAACCATGAGAATTAATTGTAAAAACTAGGGAGAACTTGACATGTTAATACCAATACATAGTTTTATGAGCTTGAAGAAAATATTGGTTTTATGAAGTGGATGAATGTCTTGCCTGGCTTGATGGTGGAGGAGCATTGTGTGCAGGATTCCATAGTTTGGTGAATGGTGATGTTTCTCTGATTTGTATATGTCTTCTTGTTTTCATTAATGTTTCATGTTTCTCATTTTTTGTAGATTAGAAAATTATAGGATGAGATATGCTCATCGAAGCACCTCAAACCTCCTGTTTATTACAACTTTGATGTTTTCTTCTTCTTGTTCATTATAAGGAATTCTTAACTGCTCCTTAGGTCTACCAAGAACTTGTTATTTGTTTCATTAATGGTCAGTATGTTAGCTATCAAATCTGATTCAAGGCATGCCCTGCTTATTTGAATTTCTCAAAAACTCTATTTCTGAAACCTTTCTATGAAATAATGATTTCTTAGGTTAAGTCAAAGACGTCTCGTTCGATCTTGCCCTTTGTCCAAGCTTACCAACTTGTTTCAGAGTTCCCGATAGTTTGATATATGTTGTTTAGGAGTTCCCTCTTCATATATTAAGTTATTTTTTCATCTTATATGTTTTCCCAATAGCTGAAGGTGAATTTCTAAAGTTAGGAGTTCTTATGCTTCTATGTCTCACCTAAATGTTTATATTTCATGTTTATCAGTTTGAGTATTGTTCATAGACATTAATGGTTTGCCCTACCTCATGAGTATTTTATTTCAAACTATATATGTTTAATACTTCTTCGTTTTTCATAAACTTAATGTTCATTTCACCTCACACCTCAACCAAAGGATCCATTGACCTTGCTAAATCGGCCCTGCAGTAGACCTTGTCCATTGATTTGATGAACTCTCTTTCCATTTGTCTTACTTGATCAGTTTTACGTCAAAACCAAAATATACTTAACTATCCTAAAATCAAACATATAAAGTGAACAAGTTCACATCCTTCACATAATAGAGAGAGCCCTCTCTGAGCCCAAGAAGGCTAGGTCCTAGGACTCCAAATATTGTTCTGATGTTACCCTGTCATTTGGTTTACCAATCTGCCAAATTATGGGACTCCAACAAGTTTCACATTTGAATGGTAATTTGGCATGTTTTTCACCCATGCTAGTTGGTCTTAGTAAATTCCTTAATTAACTAATAGGCACATAGTTTACCTATGATTTGACTTAGTTCTAATTAAATAGAAGGATTGGATTTTAAAGAGAAATCTTATATACTTGCTCTAGTTATATTTTATATTGCAATGAATTAGGTCAAAGTTTATTTATTTACTTCCATGCTTATATAGGACCGGTGGAAGATGATATGTTATTTGCAAGCGACAATTATGGGACCTCTTGACAGTCCATATTTTGGGGGTGTTTTTTTGGTGACAATTCATTTTCCACCTGATTATCCATTCAAGCCACCTAAGGTATATTTACTATTCATCATGTTTAGTGAGTGCATAGTATGAACTACCTCTAATATCCTCTAATTTTGTTCTTTATTTTATGTTTTGACTGAAAATTATTGATATTTCCTGCATTTAAAATCCATATAATTTACACCCAAAAATATTTGCTGATTATCTAAGGCATATGAGCCTGGTGGTTTAGCTTGAGTTGATGGGTGCTGTGAAATTGCAGGAGGCTATGGGGTCAAGTCCTTTTGGTGGTTGTCTGTGTGAATATTATGGGTCTTACTCATGTCCCCACTAGTTTGGGTTGCCAAAACTGTAACTAGACAGTTTACCCTAGGTACCATCCTTAGAATAATGAAAACTGTTGGATGGGTTTCCATGGGATGTTCATTCGACTGCCAACAAAAAATATTGTAGCCCTCTGACCCATCTATCTGTTTTCATTTTTCTGATGTCTGATGTAGAATGAAATACTTGTTTGATGGGTATCTGACTGTATTAAAGGATAACTATTATTGTTATGTTATATTCATCTTCTATTCATCAGATGAGGAGTTCTACCTTTACATAAAACAAAATCGAGCATGGATTAAAAATGTTGCCTTGTTTGTGTTACTTCCATGCTAGGATAATTGGACAAACCAATATTTAAACAATTTTATTCCAAAGGTTTCTATATGAATCACTATGAAAACATACATTCTCTTACATTCATATATTTTGAATCTCAGATTTTGTATATTCAATCAAATGGAAAAATGTTGTGATTTGATTAGTTTCTTCCCCACCAAAAAACTATATATTTATTATTTCAATCAGAAATGCAAAATATGCATAGGTATGTGCCTTGGAGCACTCAGGTGTTGCTCATTATAAGCATAGAAAATTGAAAAAAAACTGACAGTTATATTTTTACATTCATCCATATAGAGAGATTCCATTAAGGCTTTACATTAAAAACATTTACATAATCATCAGATAACCTCGTATTTCTGAACCACATTCTAAAGCTACTCTCCTCTAGTCTAATATATTAAGTAAACATTGCAGAAATGCTCACAACAAGAGTACATCATAGTCTGTTTCATAACAGTGCAAACAAAGTCCAAAATGGTGCTAACTACTAGCATAAAGTTGTTCGACATAAGTAGTTTTAGATACATCACAATCCAAAAAACTTAGTAGTATACATTCTACAGAACGAACCTGAAAATATAATAATTTTGAAATACCTTCAAACTTAATGAAAGACATGTCCATCGGAGGCTTCATTTTCTACTTTCTTGGCCAAATCCAAAGCTTGCTTAACCAATTCTAAATTATCTTGGAAGCGGATGGAGTTTATCATGCTCCATTTGTCTTCCACAATTTGAATTAACTGTTTGCACCTTGTTAAAGGCCCCAGACTACTTACCCTTGGAGGAACTTCCTACCATATTCCTAAGTGTATTACACACTTCCTCCATGTTATAGGTCAAAATACCTCCTCATCAGCTTAGACGAGAAGACAAATATGGAAGGAATACAAAGACCTAAATTAAACCTATTTTTTCCAATGTAACGCCTCTCTATAACAACACAAGAGCATTATAACGCAGCTGATCAGTGAATGGGCTGCGTTAGTGGCTAGGGAAACTCTCTGTTTACACTAGAGGGCAGCGTTAACCGTGTTTTAAGTTTGAAACGGGAAAAACCCGCGGACAATGATTTGAATCTCCAACTTTTTCTCACAAGAGAGTCAGTACAAAAAGGAAACTGCAAAGCACAGATCTCTTATTGGGCATTGCCATAAACAACTAAACTCTCAAAGAAGGCAAAAGCATGGAGGTTAGAGAAACATCTTGGATTTTTCTATTCAGAACTGGTAGAAAGAGAAGGGCAATGATTGCTCTCTCCATATCCTATAAAATGGAGTTGAAGGCTCTTTGTTCAAGGTCGAAGGATTGCTAAAGTTTTGCATACTTGTGAAGTAGAGATCATTGTTGTAGTGTGAAGGTCAAGGGTAAAAGAGGTTCATTGAGAACTTGTTGATCAAGACATCACCACTTTGAGAGATAGAGAGATTGGAAGGCTGAGGAGGGCTTGGTGCAACCGATAGTTGTAATCCTCCTTTTCATAAATCAATAGAACTGTATTTGTTTTGTCCATTCTATGCGTTGATATCATCATTATTGTTTAATCACTTATATAGCATGAGATGAATGGCTTAGATGTGCATAGTTTAAATGTTTATTATATATTGGCTTAATTGATAGGATATATGTTATGTTAGAAATTACACGGGTGCTTTGATTGATTGCAGGACCAAGATTTGGAGCCGGTGAAGAAGAACTCTCGCTTCGCTGCCTAGTGCTCTCCAAGGGACTCCAAGATCATTAAAGGGGTAATTTTCTATCTCATTTTATCAAGTTTCTTTAAGTTAATATGAACATGTATATGTTGTCTTTGTGAACTATATAGCTAATCTTATTGTCTGCCTCGGGCACCGGAAAGCCCTAAGAGGGATATACGATAACCAACAACCCAAGAATTTTACCCTACAGTAGAATTGGTGACTCCGCTGGGGATCTTCCCCATAGTTTTCGGACTATTTCTTCCCTCCTTTCTTCTTTCCTCTATTCACAGACCCTTCCGACCAGTTTTTATGCCCAGTAGACATGTCAAAAGCTCGCAGAGTTCAATCTTGTTTCTGTTTGACCATCTGAAGAACTTTACCCTGGCTAATGCTACCTCTGTAGGCTTTCCAGTGCGTTATAACGCTACCTCTGCTTAAATACAGTGCATTACTCTCTGGATTAATACTGTCTTTACTCAGAGACAGTCCGTTACTTAGCCAAAACTTGTTGTTTACTGCCGTGATTGTGTTTTAGTTGCAGAGTTTTTTGGCCATTAGTATCTCTCCTTGACTGAATCCCTGTGCTTGTCTACTAAGCTGGAATTTCTATTTGTTACTCTTGTTTGAAAAGTCAGTGTCAAAAGCATTTACTTTTTAGAGAAGATTTTCTTTTTTCTTTTTTCTTTTTTCCTGCATCTAGCTGAGTTTATTCTGAAATTTTCAGTTCATAGACTGTTAAGAAGAGGTAGATAGAAGTCTGAATCTTTAAATTTGAACTATGCTATTTGAATGTTAGTGCATGGATGTTGAAAAGAAACCTCTCCTTGTAGAAATACTCCTCATCGAATTGAATGTTTAGAGCATATTTTCCATGGTTTCTTGAGTCAAAGTCTCATTACATTTCATACGTCCACTCCCCCTCCACAAGACTAATAATCAAGTACACTAAGAATCAAGAGATAATAAGATCAATCACATTACTCTCTTTTTTTAGCTCACACAAATAGTAGTTCAGGCTAGGATCTTGGGTTAGGAAAGTGAGAAAATCACCCAAGATCTCAAAACTTGAAACTAGAGTCATTAACGAGTGAAATCCTACTGCACTCATATTATTGAGACCGTTCCTTTACCGGAGCTCAGCACGAGACAACACTTGGGTGCACAAGAAGGTACCCCGCCTTCGACTACATCCGGTGGGTGTGTTATATATTGGGGTTCCCTTCGGGGATGTCGAAACTAGATCTAGGATCTAGGTATTCTGCCCATATAGCATGTTGTCCTTGACCGTGGACCCCCTTGATGATGTCTGTGATCTGAGCTATCTTTAGTGGCCATACTTTTTAGGTACTTACACAAGGTGACTGGGACAGGCTATCCTGGTACCTTAAACAGACGGACCCACTCTGTCTTCGGTCTTTAGGAGGGTACTCGTCTTCACGAGAGTGCTTACACCTATCGTTTGAGGTCAGGCGAAGCTCTAGAGTGACCGTAACTGTACTTTCGACCAACCCTCTCTGTATACTATTGTGATAATGGATTTCATCACCAGCGAACGGTAGTACTCAGACAGGGCACCCTATTCTGGCTACTTGCTGATTGATTTTAGAGAGTCCTTTTTTCTTTTTTAGGTGTGTGGTTACTGTCATTGAGACTTTATAAAACATCACAATTAACATTTGTTAAAAATAAATAGGCCACCGTAGCATCCTCCGACCCACGCCGTCAGTCTCGACGACAGCAAGGTCTACCTCCTCTAACTATTGAGGAAGAACTGAACCTTGGTGCACCCGTGCCTTCTGCGAAAGAGCAGTCTCCACTGACTAATCTAGATTTTCACATAGCCTCATATCATACGGAATTTCTGGAGGACCCTTTCATGGAAGGGGTTGTACCTCATTACAATCCTCCACTCACTGATCCGTTAGGGCATGTGATAGTTCAGATTCCACCACGTCAAGATATGTCTTCGACCGCACAAACATCCATTTCTCCACCAGCATCCACAAGGTCGATGCCAATGGCAACCATCACAGGTTCGCCACCATCCTCCCCGTCGGTGGTCAGTTCTATGCCATTACTTGGTAACCCCAGTAGTCAACATATACCTAATCCCAACCTAACGGTCATCAAAACTGTTAGTAGCTCGCCGAATCCTTCAGGATCTACTGCTACCGTGACCACGTTGGGACCCACGGTTGCTCCTCCCACAAGTATGACTACTTCGGTGCCTTTTAGCAACCCTTTTGGTTGGAACCCTCTGCTGAGTTCAAACCCCTTGGCCACTATACTAGGGGGCAGTGTCACTAGCACACATGTAGTAGGGAACATTTCACTTCCTCTGCAATCCTTAGGACAAATAGGACAACCTATTTTCAATACTATTCCCTTAAGTGGTTCAAATATAGGTGCAGGGTCTATGTCGTTGCCAAACTATGAAAGTAGTAGCATGCCTCCAGGAAGCTCTATTGCATCCATTTGGACTAACCAACCCCAAGCTCCATCTGGAATGGGAGGGCACTTTTATACTGGGGGCAACCAACCGTTCACCCCGCAATACAATATGCCCTATGGACAACAACCGTATGTCCCTACTCCTCCACCTATGGGAAATTTTTATCAAAGTCCTACTTATCCTCCTGGTAACACATTAATGGGTGGACCCTATGGTCTAAGTAGTCAACCCATACTGTCTTGGTTAGATTCGGGGGAAAATCCACAATTTCCATTTTTGGTAGCTTTGGACATCCTCGATATCCATAAACTGACTAACAATCCCATCAATCACAACTCGCTTTGGCCTCCAGTACTGCATAATATTCCTTCTGACATCCCAAAGTTCGACGGGAAACAAGGGGACGACCTGGCCGCACACGTCACTACCTTTCATCTATGGTATATATCCAATTCCATGGTGGATGATAGTGTCCGGCTTCGATTGTTTCCCCGCATGCTTACAGGAAATGCTGCCAAGTGGTACATTGAATTGCCACGCGTCGCCATCAATACATTTGGTGCTTTAGCGACGGAGTTTCTAAAGAACTTCCAATTACCAATTAGATTTGAAACCAGAACGGAACTGTTAACCTCGCTGTGCCAAGACACCACCACCCACGTCTCTGATCACATTCATGAATGGAGACGTAGGAGGAGGCTAGTCAAAGCACCAATTCCGGATCATCTCTTAGCCAATTGGTTTTGCAAGTCTCTCTTACCCCACATCTCTAAAGACATTGGCCTTTCCAGTGCGGTTACAGAAGATCAATGCATTCGTCGTGCCCAGCATTTGGATTTAATCTATTCACAATCTGGCACGCTATACGATTTTCTCCCCAATGCCCCTGGTAACCCAAATCCTCCGGCTACTTAGAAAACTGGAGCTCATGCTGACTGTCTCGTTGGCACGATCTCTAGCGTAGCCACAAAGTAGTCTTGGGGGCAATCCTCCCAGCCATCTTTGGCTGCCACCGCCCCTCACCAAATGACTACTCTTCCCACCGCTGAGGTAAATTCTGTGCAAACCTCACAAAAACCTAGCAGGAAAAATAAGAAGAACAAGAAAAAGCCATCTTCTTCGGAAGAGTAGTCGAATAATCAGAATAACCCTAATCAGAAAAACGCTGCCAAAAATGACTAAGGGAAGGATAAACCCATGAAATTTCCTTGCAAGATCTATGCGGAGGACCAATTGACATACAAATGTCCTCGACTGTAGGAATGCACCGATTTTATTGCCAACAAGGATTCTGGGCGAACACCTTCCGTTCTTCATAATCCTTTCCCTAATCAACAGCAGCAACATCAACACATGGTTGACAATCCACCACAACCCCATCAATGGGGCAATGGTGGTTCATATCCTTCCGGAGAAGGACCATCTACCATCTATGGCATTGAGAGTGTTGAACTTTAAACTCTAGCCAAGCTTTATGGAAATCCTACCATAGATGCTCAAGAACCTGGTACTAGTTCAAATCCACCGCCGCCCAACGATTTGCATATCGAACGGCCTACTGCTGACCCCATGATTCATCCCCCCAAAAGGGACACTTCGACGCACAACTCATAACACCTCTGCACGTGCAACCCAAAACTACAACATCGTAGAAGATTTGGCACAGGCACCGTCAGCTATGTCTGCTCTCAAAGTATTACAAACCTATCCAGCACAAAGGAAAGCCTTGCTTTCGGCCATTGGTGGAATAGACCCCCAGGATTCCATGCTAGCTATCTTTGATATGGAAAATTCTAAACCTCTCCTTTCGCACCAACTCTCATTCTAGGTGCAAGTTGTGTCGAAAGGGAGAGCAATCCATCGCACTGTCATAGACGAAGGTGCTTCGACCTACGTTATGTCACAAGCTTGCTGGCTCGCTTTAGGTTCTCCTACCTTAACACCGTCGTCGAATTCCCTCAAAGCTTTCGATGGCCACAAGTTCCTCCCAAAAGGATACCTTGCTAGCTTTCCCATCACTCTGAGTGGGAAAACGGTAACTATGGACATTGAAGTCGTAGATCACCATCTCGACTATAATCTATTGCTCGGTCACAGTTGGTATTATGCCTTGACTGCCATTATTTCTTTGGTCTTCCGACTCGTCCTATTTCCATTGGATGGGAAAATAGTCACAGTGGATCAGTTATCCTTATGCACCCCTGATTATTCCATGTTAACAAGTAGCACTGTACCCCTAATAGGAGGCGGTTCTGACTCTTACGTCAGTATTGGTACCGATCGTTGTTTTCCTCTCCCGCCGCCAGAGATCCCACATAGGGTTGCAATGATATCCACCACTTCGGATGGCTATATTGACCCTTGGATCATCCTAGCACCTTCAGACATTGATTCCTACTGAGATTAGATGACGCTCCCACCAGCTGAGTTGGCTTACCAAGCCATCCAAATCACATCTAAACCCTCCACTGCTATGGTTTCGACCAAAGGTACAAACCTCCCTCCCGTCACAGTTCTCTCTAAGGATCTCCTCAATGAAGTCTGGCCTACAGACGAAGCTATTCGAGAGATCATGTCTTTAGAAGAATGACCTTGGGGAGAGTTTCACCATCGCACTTCGATGATTGACTCGGACGTGATAAAACCTGAAATCCCATCCTTTGACCCACCTGAGATGGTTCCCTCCGCTTACACGACTGTTCAAACTATCGATTCAGAAGAGAACATGGGTAATCTTTCTAAGACAATGCTCATTGATATCTCGGTCAAAACGGGTATCGTGGAAAATATTCAGATTGGAGAAGCTTGCAATCTTGAGGAAATTGCGTGCTTCACATCCCTTTTCAAGGTATTCTGTGATGTGTTTGCTTGGTCTTACAAGAAAATTCCTGACATAGACCCTTCTATTGACAAGAAAGAGATCAAGAAATTCTGAGCATTCTTTTTATGGTATTTTTCTTTCTCGTTAATCCAAAAAACCTCGAGTCCTCTTCTTCAGGCTCGTTAAACTTACACGAAAAATCTTCAAGCATTCTTTTTACGGTATTTTTCTTGCTCAATAATCCAAAAAACCTCGAGTTCCCTTCTTCGGACTCGTTAAACTTATACGAAGTTGATATCGAGCGTTCTTCTTGTATAGTCTTTTTCTTGCTCGTTAATCCAAAAAACCTAGAGTTCTCTTTTTCAGACTCGTTAAAACTATGAAGAAGCACTGAGCTTTCTTTTTAGGAATCTTTTTCTCGCTCATAAAACTGAAAAAACCCTGAGTTGACTTTTTCGGTCTCGTTAAAATACCACGACAGAGAGTAAGGAGCCATTCTTTTCCTCTTTTTCAAAGCTCTTTAAACTGAAAAAGTAGCCGAGTTTTCTCCACGTGACTCGTTAAAATTTCACGGAGGTAATCGAGTTTTCTCCGCGTGACTCGTTAAAATTCCACGGAGGGCACCAAGTTTTTCTTTGTTGGACTCGTTAAAATTTCACAAAGAGTACTGAGTTTACTTAATCTCCTCATACTCATAACAAAATGAGGTAGATTTCCATCGAACATAGATTTCTCATTTTTCCGGCTTCGATGGACTAACTTACGGAAAATGAACTATTTCGGACTTACTATTCTCCCTTTGTCATGCCCGGTTATCAAGACATGACAAAGGTACCCCAATGGAGTCGTCTTTTACGATATTTTTTAGACTCTCTAAACGTGAAAAATTCACCGAGTTTACTCGTCTAGACTCGTTAAACCTAATCAGACAGGGTGCGGAGTTGTCTTTTATGACATTTTTCAGACTCTTTAAATATGAAAAATTCACCGAGTTTACCCATCTGGACTCGTTAAACTTAATCAGATGGGGAAAGATTTAGAAAAAATGGATACTACCTCTGTTACATTTCAGAAAGGTCGATTTGGTAGCAAAATTCTTGAACATGGCACTTCCCAGAAAACTCTTTCATAGTTAGCCGAACCCTACCATCTATGAGTATTAGCCTTCATCTCCTAGTGTCCCTACACTGATAAAATCCTAACACACTCTTTGGTGTTCATCAAGCTTCAGCTGTCTAGTACCCTGCTACAGTGCCTTCTATTGTTCAAGCAGATCTCACTATCTACTGCTCCTGTTATCAACCAAACCGCTCATTATGCCAGAAATTATTTGTCGTCCGACATCCCCATTTCCTCTTCATTATCTCAATCATAAACAAAATCAGTTGGTTTCCGTTTCATGTTGACTGATGTAGGACGCCTCAGTGCCTACCTTTCAACAAATCTCTTCCTATCGACTTCAACATCTTATCTAGGAAGTTGATCCAGAAACCCATCAGTACCTGGATACTTGTAGACATCAGTGGCAGGTAGTCTTGTGTTTGATCAGGGGTCTTCATCATTGGCTCCTAGTTGAATGATTCTACGAGTGTTCGACTTCAACTCATTTTATTCACACTCACTAGATTGTACTGTGCATATTAGGGACCATCATCATTATCGGTGGCCACCTTCGCGTCTATTAACAGTTTTCATTATCGACTTGTAATCAAATGATTTCTCACATGTTCGACAACAGATCCTTCATTCACATGTTGAGGAATATGCAATTTAAGTGAATTGGTGGTCAAGACCTTAGGGCAAAGGCTACATCATTAAAGTTGTGTTTCCTTCTCCAAGTTGCGATATTGTTTATGGAGACAGCTTCTTCAGCTTGATCCTGTTATGACAGACACTTCCACATTGTGCTTATCGGTGGACAGATTCTTCATATCTCTATTCTAGAGAAATCATGTTGTTTAAGCTACTAAGCATGGGAATGCCCGACTCAAGGCAGATACCATATTTTCTGACATATGTTGTTGTTTTAGGTTTTCCTCAGTCTTTCAATCTCTTTATCTCTACTACACACATTGTAAAGTATTTCGGCCATTGTCTTCGTCTCTAACCTCACACTTTAGGGGGCATCTGTTATAGGTCAAAATACCTCCTCATCAGCTCAGAGGAGAAGACAAATATGGAAGGAATACAAAGACCTAAATTAAACCTATTTCTGCCAAGGTAACGCCTCTCTATAACAACACAAGAGCGTTATAACGCAGATGATCAGTGAATGGGCCACGTTAGTGGCTAGGGAAATGCTCTGTTTACACTAGAGGGCAGCGTTACCCGTATTTTAAGTTTGAAACGGGAAAAACCCACGGAAAATGATTTGAATCTCCAACTTTTTCTCACAAGAGAGTCAGTACAAAAAGGAAACTGCAAAGCACTGATCTCTTATTGGGCATTGCCATAAACAACTAAACTCTCGAAGAAGGAAAAAGCATGGAGGTTAGAGAAAAATCTTGGTTTTTTCTATTCAGAACTGGTAGAAAGAGAAGGCCAATAATTGCTCTCTCCATCTCCTATAAAATGGAGTTGAAGGCTCTTTGTTCAAGGTCGAAGGATTGCTAAAGTTTTTCATACTTGTGAAGTAGAGATCATTGTTGTAGTGTGAAGGTCAAGGGTCAAAGAGGTTCATTGAGAACTTGTTGATCGAGACATCACCACTTTGAGAGATAGAGAGATTGGAAGGCTAAGGAGGGTTTGGTGCAACTGACGGTTGTAATCCTCCTTTCTCATAAATCAATAGAACTGTATCTGTTTTGTCCATTCTATGTGTTGATATCGTCATTATTGTTTAATCACTTATATAGCATGAGATGAATGGCTTAGATGTGCATAGTTTAAATGTTTATTATATATTGGCTTAATTGATAGGATATATGTTATGTTAAAAATTACATGGGTGCTTTGATTGATTGCAGGAACAAGATTTGGAGCCGGTGAAGAAGAACTCTTGCTTCGCTGCCTAGTGCTCTCCAAGGGACTCCAAGATCATTAAAGAGGTAATTTTCTATCTCATTCTATCAAGTTGATTTAATTTAATATGAACATGTATATGTTGTCTTTATGAACTATATAGCTAATCTTACTGTCTGCCTCGGGCACCAGAAAGCCCTGAGAGGGATATACGATAACCAACAACCCAAGAATTTTACCAAGTTACCCATTGTAGTTGAAATTAGGGAGGTGACATGTTTGTAACTTCGTACTACTCAGATTTTCTCAGAAGTGGAAAAATTTGAGATTTGGTTGCTCAGTATTTCATCCTCATGTCTTCGCAAAGCTTGTTGAGACTCTTGGAGTTCTCTGCAATCCATCTGAACAGGGCAATAAGCCAAATCACAGAGCCAAGATGAAATTTCGTAGGAGTCTTAACTGTCAAACCTTATCACAATACGCAGGTGAATTTCACTATAGGAAGAGAAAAATTAGATCATGATTGTCCCAAAAAGTGCTTCTTGGACATAAAAAACTAGTGAATCCAATAAAGCAACAAAAGGTCGAGGGTAAACCTTCTGTACACCCAAACAAGTAACAAGAAACAAATAGCTAGTCATAATTCTGATTAGATTCAGACTAGTTCTGAGTTTATCACACCTGAGGTTTCCAAAAGCTAGGACTCAGGACAAAGTTGCCCGAAACCCCACTATTACCATTAATGAACTGAAAATTATTGAATTGAAAGATAGAATCCCCATTGAAAAACACAGAATTAAGCTCCCTGAAATTGAGATGAGAATCTAACCCAATACTTGCCACACCATGAGGAAGAGAGGAAGAAGGTAATGGTGACAACTTAACTATTTTAGGAGAGAAATCGAAACCATCAACTAGACCAGGAGGCTAAAATCACCAAACTAAGCCTCAAATTGAAGAACTGTGAATGTTATTTGTGATAACCAAACCATAATGCCATAATCCCCTAGAGCTCAATGGAAATAAGTTTATAGTGAATCATCCTATTGTTCAATATATTTAGTAGAAACACTGCTTTCTCTTGTAATAGTTCTAGTTTCTTCTTCTTTTGGCTGCACTGCTTTATGGGATGTGGGTTTAATGCCAACTTTTCTCCCTCTTCTCGAAGATTTGGATCCACAACATATACACTTGGAAACAACTTTGTGCATGTTCTTGAGGCTTTTATGGACTATTCTAATCCTGTTGCAACCTCCTTTATGGGTTTATGAGCCTTGGACAACACCATAGCATGTTTGTAGCCTGCCATTTTGAGGAGAAACGATGCAGGATGGAGAATCACAATCAGCTTTCAAGGGATGATATAGGATTTCTTAGTACAATAACCAAGAGTGTAATACAACAATGGTGAATTATTTCTATGATCATGGTACAATTAAAATTCTTTTTGATTATTTTTGAAGCTGCAACTCATTTACTGTGGATAGTGCCATTATGTCATAATAAGGAAGGGAAACATAAAATGACAAAAATATTGAAAATGACAATCAAGAGCATGCACCTTGGTTTTTAGAGACATACAAAGCTATTGGAGGCTTTTAGAGTACCTTTTGAATTCTTATTTGTTGTTAATTGTTCCCTTTGCATCATAGCTGTTAGTGCAACCAATTTTTGGAGGCTCTGTCATTGTTCCAAGGGATCCAGAGGTTTTTGTCTGCACCCTACGTGCTCAACTTATCAATGGTGTTATACCTATCTAGAGCAATCCAATGTGATGATATAGGATTGCTTAGTGTAGTAACCAAGAGTGTAATAAAAAAATGGTGAATTATTTCTATGATCATGGTACAATTAAAAGTATTTTTGACTACTTTTGAAGCAACAACTCATTTACTATGGATAGTGCCATTATTTCATAGCAAGGAATGGAAACATAAAATGACAAACATATTGAAAATGACAAGCAAGAGCATGCACCTTGGTTGTTAGAGACATACGAATCTATTGCAGGCTTTTAGAGTACCTTGTGAATTCTTATTTGTTGTTAATTGTTCCCTCTACATCATAGATGTTAGTGTAACCAATTTTTGGAGGTTTTGTCACTATTCCAAGGGATCCATAGGTTTTTGTTTGCACCCTGTTGGGGTTCTCATGTTTTGGCAAGTTTGGCAATACCAAAAGATGAGACAACATCGGAACCACTTTCGGACCTTAGGATCTAGCCCTCCTAGGTCCAGAGAGGGATCCCTCTATGATAGGAAAAAGTATATGTATTTGAGGCTCTGTTTTTAGGTTTTAGGCTAGTTATAGGCACAGGTTTGTTGGTTTAATGGTGTTGATCAGCGGTTGTCACTGATGTCAACCAAAGCAGCACCAGGGGCTAACCAAATATTGCATGGGAATTTTTACCTACCAAATTAATATATTCTGGGTCAATAATGCTTTTTATGGTTTCTAATTTTTGATATGTTTTCGTTGATATATGGCAAGCCATGTAATTCTTCACGGTTTGAGAGATATTCATGTTTGAAGTTTGTACCCCCAGTTAGTGGGATAAAACCCCATGGCGTTGGGGCATGGGTCATTCAAAATTCATAATTAATATTTTTTAAGTTCCTAAGATCCCTCCCACGTTCACTTGTTGAAGCCCCTCTCAACTTAAGCATTCATATAAATTGTGATCTTCATTTCCTCCTTATGCATGGGATTTGGCCGTCTGAAACAGGTCATCGTTGAATTTTCGCTCTAACTTTTTTTCTACAAAGGTTCAGAAGTTGAAATGTTTATGAGGTGAAGAAAAAATCCTGAGGAAGCTGCAGTAAATATTTCAGATCAAGTTGTGCAAAATTTTTTGAGATATGATTTGTGGAAGTAAGGGTTTTTGCAGGCTCCTGAAATTCATCTCAAAGAAGTGACCTTGGTAAAATCGTCATAACTCTCTCTCTGAGTATCATATTGAAATTTTGTAAAAAGTGGAAGATAGAGCACAGTATTTAGTTTTTTCTCTATCAATTTCAGAGGCAAATCAAGAAACAGTGACACGTGGCATGCCGTACAAGTGCGCTCTACTGAAACAGTCCATAATTAGGGCATTGTGAGAGATTGGGTATAACTCTCTCTTAAAGAATCCAAATTGGGTCAAACCTATGGCATTGGAAAGATGACTCAGAGGACTACTACAGGAATGAAAATCAAATATTGAGGATTTGAAATGACAGAGACACCAGATTCAATATCAAGCTCCTAGAATCCAAGAAAAAGCTAGATCATGTGTTTTCAAGGGTTGCAAAGGACCAGAATTTCTACCGCAGAAAAGCAAAGCAAGGTGGAGCAGATGGTAGCATGAAAAGAGCAGAAACCAAGGTGCATAACAGCAACAAAAAGTTCATCATATGAAGTCTTCAAGTGGGTAGCACTACATACAATCATTGTAAAGGTATCATTGTACTTAGTTATTGTAAATACATTATTGTACAAATTGTACTAGTGCCTATCTGCCAATAGTTGAAGAGGAAATGTTGGGAGGTCTAGGATCATCATTAGGTTGTTGTGTCAAAGTTCGGGTTATGTTCTAGTATATCTTCTTCTTCTACATCATTCTCTATCATTGTAAAGTGGACCATTTTCCATGGTACGGGAGTCCATTCTTCTTTTATTCTTCTATAGGGTGGTAGGGTGGTGCTAGGGTGAGTTGTAGCTCATTGGGTGTTGGGGCATCCATTCAGTGACTACTGAAGAATCTCGGGCATTGGAGTGTCCATCCAATGGGAGCTGGAAAACAATTCTTTTCTAGATTCTAGGAAGTTGGAGCTTTATTTTCAATTGGAGTTGAAAAGAATTATTAGAAAAGCATTAGGTGGTTTTTGTCTCGGAGTGGGTTTCCACCTTAAAAACTGTGTGCATTTGTGTTCCTCTTGTTTGATACTATCATTGTACAAACACTAATAATAATTGAAGATTAGCTAATGCTCTAATTGAAAGAATTATTGATTCACCCCCCCTCTCAGTATTTCCAACAAATGGTTTGTTTGGTTGTTGGGAAACGGGAAAGGAAGGGTTCACTGTGAGACACGACTGAATAAAAAGGTTTCTAGACAAAGGAGGAAAGATTTCAGGGAACACTCAAAACCATTGGGCAATGGATTCAGGAAAGGGTTTACTTGCTATTCAATATGCAAGCTCTCAATTGGGCTAGTCATCTAAAGCATTGGATCTTAAAGATGATAGTGTGGCATAAAATGGCAAGAAAGAAGGTGAAAAGAAAGAAACCTACAAGGTGACCATTCAGGAATCCGATCCAGGGACAGGACATGCCATTAGACACCTGTGATCCAACTCCTAAAGGGTAAACTCTTCAGACAAAGGGAACATTAAAGATTCAAAAAACAAAGGTGAAGACTTGAGATTAAAGAGAGACTTTGAACTCTCAATGCTCGACATCCAACTCAAGGGAACTTAGAAAGGTTCAATTAATCGAAAAGGACCCTAGTGCAATGGAAAAAATGTTCCAAACTTCCCAGTGTTGGAAATATTGTCATTGATGGCAAAGGAGGTAGCAGATGCAGAAACAGGAATAGTTACAAAGAGACTAAGACAGACAATGGAGCAAAGAGGAAATGAAGAGAAAGGCAGAGGCAGAGTGACAGAAGCGACAGAAGCAGAGCCACAGATGTCATTGCAGAGAAACCGTTGTTATTTCAAAAATATGTACATACATAGATAAATTCCGAGAATCTTTCATACAGCCGGGCGTTACACATAACATTCCGGGCGTTACACATAACATTCCGGGCGTTTGAATCAGTGCGTTATATATATATATGGTTTATATATATGAATACACCGAAGAACCAACGTGAATAGGAGTGGAACCATAGTCAGAGGCGGAACCAAAGTCAAAGGAGCGGAACTCTGCGTTGGAGGTGGAATCATAGTCGAAACAAAAAATTATATATATATAATTGAAATGCGAAGGAATTAGCGTTAAATCGGTGTATTGAACTATTAAATTAAAACCCTGAGCGGAACCTGGAGCGGAGGAGAGGAGCGGAACCGAGACTTGTGAACAGTAACGGTGGGTTGGAGTGAAACCATGGTTTTTTCCGCATCACCATCCGTTGGAAAGCGGTATTGGAGGAATGGGCAGCGATTCCATACAGGAATCGACACGTGGCATAAGCGGCTTTGATTAAAATGAAATTTTGTGCGTTAACGATCGGCGGAAGACGCCCAACGAAATGAATAAGATCCGTTGATCTGGGCAAAGGCTATCCAACGGTGGGCGATCGCAGGACTTGCACGAGGTTTAATAAAGGTGCGTGGATGATAAGTCATGTATGTTGTGTGCATTTGATTGGCGGTTGATGGCATTGTGGGCCCGACGGAAATATACGTAATGAAGTTGGGTTATTAATTTAATATAAGGTCTGGGGGTAATATAAAAGTCGGAGATACGTGCAATGGACTCTGGGTATTAATATAAGGCGGCAACCTTGGTGATCATGTTCGACAATAAAGTTGAACTCGTAATTATATTATATATTACCACGGTCTTGACATTTGATTAATTATAATATAATTTAAATATGTGGATGTCGGGTTATTCATATGGATGAATTTCATATATTATATGTGTTGAGATACTATGGTGTGCATATAATGGAATATGCATATATGACTAAATATGCCGAGGGTCTATTAATATAGTTCTAATCACCAAAGGTCCATGTTATATAGGTGGAGCCACCACAAAGTGGTGGTTACGAGGGCTCCACTTTGTCCATACGCAGCAGCTGGGGTGAGGCCCCGTAGTTCACCACAACCGTTGATCGCTTGGTCAACGCGCGATCGGCCAGTCAACTACGGGGGGTGCCTTCCCGTTAACCTCTGCGTTGTTCAACCTCCCGCACTCCTTCAATCTCCGTCAACTTGCTGTTGGTTTAAACTCTGCACCATCAACATGTTCATCGTTCTGCTGATTGCACAGTTGGAAATTAATTGGACACGAAACTTTGAATGCAATTAAAAAGTGGGAGCAGATATTTGTTTTGTTAATAAGGCAAAGAGTTTCCTGTAAAATGAAACCAAAGATTATACAGTTGATGGCATATGGTAAAGATTGGGAGCACTGATATATCCATGTGATTAAAAAGGTTTTATAAAAATGCAGAGTTATATTTAAGTTTGAATAAAAGACAGTTGTACATACAGCTGTTATATAACTGGAATCAACAAGAAAAATACAGGGATTCAAAAGAGCAATGAACAGGTGAAATGTACAGATGACAGTAAACAAAGATGATGCAGAACAGTTTCTTAACAACAGTAGAAAAAGACAAAATCCAGTAAGCCAAAGTTCAGAAGAGGAGCTGAGTGATATTGAAATATGTAATTTAGAATGTGAATGTAAATGATGTAATTATTTTTTATTGTTTGTGATGCAAAGGCAAGTATCCTAAAGAAAAGACAAAATCCCACTGTAGCATGAAATTGTGTACATATTATTATGATTTTCAAATTGAGTTGGATAAAGAAATGAGGAGGTAGAAGACCAAGGGGTATGACCATTCATTTCGAATTGCTAGAGGAAAAAAAACAGTCATCAAGAAATTCTATAAGTAATATCATTTTGATATGCAAAGGGTGTGTTAGAAGAGATAGAGAGAGAGAGAGAGCAGATATAGAGAATGCAGAATATAGAAGAATAAAGCAGAGAAGATTAAGAGAAGAAGAGCAGATACAAAACAGAGCTGATATCTAGATTAAATCAGCAAACATTCAGCTTAATAGTTGTCAGTTGTAGCTGACAAAGGTTGAAGCCTCCTGTAGGTTGGGGCCTACAGAAAATTGAAGGGAGTTGGTGCTTCCTTGCAAGTTGTAGCTTGCAGAATTGAGATTGGAGCCTCCTGTAGGTTGGTTCCTGCAGAAAAACAGTGGTGAGAGGGAGTAGGAGCTTGCCTTTGCATCACAACAATAATAAGATGTGGTTTTCTCCCGTTATGGGTTTCCACTTATATCTGGTGTCTCTGTGCATGAAAGTTATGTATTGAATCTGATATGTATCATCTACTTAATGCCTGCAACTCGCATATTAAGTCTACTGCTATATTAAACTAATACTTGCTGCTTACATTCTAATATTACTTGCACATTAAATTGGATATGAAATGAAGGTGTAAATAGCTTAATGAAAAGTTTTAAAAGATCAGGAATGCATTAAACTGATTCACCCCCCCCCTCCTCTCAGTTTAATTAAAGGTTCAACAATTGGTATCGGAGCCAAGTTCCTTGTATATCAATCTAACAACTGAAAGGAGATCCTAGGCTCTCAAGATGGCAAGTAAAGAAGGAAACTCAACCAATAAAGCCCCTTTCTTTACAGGTGCAAATTATGCCTTTTGGAAAATAAGAATGAAAGCTTATATAATGTCCTTAGGATTAGAAGTTTGGGATGCTGTGGAAATTGGATATGTCACAAAGTCAACTGATATAGAGAAAGAAGCTAAACAAAGCTTTGTAGCTAATGCAAAAGCAATGAATGCAATCTTAAATGGACTATGTGAAGCTGAGTTTATCAAAATAATGCACAGTAAGACTACCAAAGATATGTGGGACACTCTAGAGAATATCCATGAGGGAAATAAAAAGGTTAAGACTTCCAAACTTCAAGTATATAGAGCCCAGTTTGAAAATTTAAAAATGAATGATGATGAAGATGTTGGCAGCTTCTTCTTAAAAGTTGCAGAAATTGTTAGCAGTATGAAAGCTCTTGGAGAAACAATACCAGAAGGTATAATTGTACAAAATATTCTAAGATCTCTTCCATCCAGATTCAATCCCAAGGTGTCTGCAATAGAAGAAATAGCTGATTGGGAGACCTTGACCATGAACCAACTACTAGGAAATCTTATAGCATATGAGATGAGGCTCCCACAGAAGAAGCCAAGTACAAGGGAATCAGCATTCAAAACAGAAAAGAAGAAAGAAGAAAAGGAAGACATATGCTCCTGCTCTGATGAAGAAGAGGCTAAATTTGTCAAGAAATTGGATAGAGGCTCAGGTAGATACAAAGGTAAACTTCCCTTCAAATGCTTTAATTGTGGAAGAGTTGGACATTATGCTGCTAAATGTCCTCACAAGAAAGTAAGAAATCAAGCTCAAGAATCAGAGAAAGACACATCAAAGAATTGGCAGAAAGGAAAGAAATTCAGCAGAAAATCCTTCTATGCTTAGCAAGACAGCAGTGCATCTGAAGACTCAGATGAACCCTCAGGGGAAGAGGGAACCTCGGAATTTTTACTGATGGCCATAGAAGATCTTGAAGGACTCTTGCTAGAAGAAGAAGAAGAAGGGGAAGTCGATCTTGAGGGGGAGCTAAGAAGTGCTCTGGAGGAGATTGACAGACTCAAAATAAAATGCAGAAAACAAAAAGAGATTCTCCTCAAATGTGTGAAAGAAGAACAAAATTCAGAAGTCCTCATGCAGCCGAAGGTAAAGCTTGAAGAAGCCAAGAAGATAGAATATATGTTACTTCAGCAAATCAAAGATAAAACTCGAGAACAAGAGAAGCTGGAAGAAGAAATTTTGTGTCTGAGAAGGAAATTAGAAAGTGCTCAACAGAAAGTTTCTATATACCCTTCTCAAATGACAAGTTTTGGTAAGTTGAATGAAATCTTGGATGCTCAAAGATCTCCTCTAATAAAAACTGGGATAGGCTATGAAGGAGAATCAAGTAAAGGCAAAGAAAAGGAAAATAAAAATATAATTTTTGTGAAAGAAAAGAAGGCTGATGAAGCAGCTCAAATAATTCCTACAAAGGAAGAAACATGTAATGAGAAAGACAGAGACCAGAAGAAACCTCTAATAACAAAGATTGTAACAAATACTAAGACAACAGAGAAAAGATCATATATTCCTGATTATATCAAATTTGGAAGCCATCAAAGGATATTCTTGCCTCCTATGAAGAATGCCACCTGTTATGTCTGCCACAAGCAGGGACACATTGCTGCATATTGTCATGCAAGGAGGAATGATTCAAACCAGCAAAAGATGCAAGCATGGAAGAGACAACCTTACATCAGGTATGCAAGTAATTTCTATGGTTATTGTTTTTATTGTAAGGATTTTGGCCATAGAATTATTGAATGTAGGAAGTATGGACAAAGACTGATGTTCAATACCTCAAGGAGGTTTATGAGTCAAAGCAATTTTTTTCATGCTCACAATTCTGCAAAAACTATAATCAAATGTTGTATATGCAATCAAGTTGAACATATATCTTCCAAGTGTTCTCTAAAAAGATATAATTCATCACCTCACAAAAGATACCAAACAAAAGGGGGCCTCCAGTGGATAAAGAAGGTGAATAAATGTGACTTGGCTTTAACTGCTCAAGAGTTGAAGAGTCAATGGTATTTGGACAGTGGCTGCTCTAAACACATGACAGGAGACAAAAACAAGTTTTTAACTCTTGATGAAAAGAAACCGGGCAATGTCACTTTTGGAAATGAAAAATCAGGAAAGATCAAGGGAAAAGGATCAGTCAGCATAGACAATGGCAGAGGAAAGGCCCAAGATGTATTATATGTAGATGGGCTGAAAGAAAATTTACTAAGTGTTAGCCAGATGTGTGATAAAGGCTGTGAAGTTCTCTTTAGAGCACAAGATTGTGTAGTAAGATCAAGCACAACAGGTAAGACTCTACTCAAGGGTGTTCGAACAGAGAGTAATGTTTACATTGTGAAAGAGGGAGATGAAGCATGTCATCTTAGCAAGCTAGAAGAGTCATGGTTATGGCATAAAAGGTTGGGACATCTAAGCCTCGATCACATCATCAGACTAAGTAAGAAGAAAGCTGTCAGAGACATGCCAGAAATTAAGAGGCCTTCTAATACCATATGCAAATCTTGTCAATTGGGTAAACAGACCTGCACATCCTTTAAGGCCAAAGAGGAGTTATCAACAAGAAGACCACTCCAGCTTGTGCACATCGATCTGTGTGGACCTACAAGAACTAAGACACCAAGTGGAGAATCCTACTTCATGTTGATAATAGATGATTTCTCTAGAATGACATGGGTTTCTTTTCTCAAGAACAAATCATAAGCACTGGAAAAGTTTAAGATATTCAAAGCATTAGCAGAAAATCAAACTGGATGCAAGCTAAAATGTATCAGATCAGATAGAGGAGGAGAATTTACAGATTATGACTTTTCTGACCTATGCAATGAACATGGCATAAAACAACAATTCACTATTGCAGGAACACCTCGATAGAATGGAGTAGCAGAAAGACAAAACAAATCTATTCAACAAATTGCCAGAGCCATGATGCAAGAGAATAATATTGCTCAAACCTTCTGGGCAGAAGCAGTGCACACAGCAATACATATCCTTAACAAAGCTCACTTAAGGCCAAGCAGTGACAAGACTCCCTATGAACTATGGCATGGAAAGCCAGCTTCAATAAAACATTTCAGAGTCTTTGGTAGCAGGTGTTACATAAAGAATAATGATGAAAACCTTGGGAAATTTGATGCAAGAGCATATGAAGGGATTTTTCTAGGATATGCTTCCAAAAGTAAAGGGTACAAGTGCTACAACAGGACTCTTCGGAAAATAATTGAATGTATTGATGTGAGATTTGATGAAGAACTTCCAAACAATACAAGAAATACAGACTACTGTAGTCCATCAGAAAACCATGAAGAGGAAGACCATAATGATGATGAAACAAGCAAGACAACAAAATATGCAGAGCTGAGCTCGAAAACCCCCTCAAGATACACTCAGAAGAATCATCCTGAAGATCAGATCATAGGAGACAAGGAAGCAGGGGTCCATACAAGAAGGCAGCTAACAGAACAAACTGAGGAGGTATACATAGCCATGCTGTCACAAATAGAGCCAAAGAAATTTGAAGAAGCCAGCAAGGACAAGTCTTGGGTAAAAGAAATGAATGAAGAATTAGAACAAATTGAAAAGAACAATACCTGGGAACTAGTTCCTAGACCTGCTGAGAAAAATGTCATAGGCTCAAAATGGGTATTCAAAAATAAAATGAATGAGGAAGGATAGGTAATCAGGAATAAAGCCAGACTTGTCTGCAAAGGATATTCACAAATTGAAGGACTGGATTACGATGAAACATTTTCTCCTGTAGCCAGAATGGAAGCTATCAGAATGTTTCTGGCATTTGCATGCTACCAAAACTTCAAAGTATATCAAATGGATGTAAAATCTGCATTTCTGAATGGAGACTTAGAAGAATAAGTCTACATGGAACAACCAGAAGGCTTCTCCTTGACAGACAAAGAAGACTATGTGTGCAGACTGAAGAAGGCCCTATATGGACTGAAATAGGCTCCTCGTGCTTGGTACTCAAGACTGGATAAATATTTGCAAAAACAGGGTTTTAAGAGAGGTGGAGTAGACATCAATCTATATATAAAAGCCCATGAAAATGAACTCCTAATTGTTGTAGTGTATGTTGATGATATTATGTTTGGAAGCAACAAAGATGAACTAGAAAAAGGGTTTGCTAACGAGATGAAAACAGAGTTTGAAATGTCTATGATTGGAGAACTCAGTTTCTACTTGGGACTGCAAATTCAGCAAAAGAACACAGGCACATTCATATCTCAAGAAAAATACTTAAAAGAAATGCTGAAAAGATTCAAAATGGAGGACTGCAAACCTGTGACTACCCCCATGATCACGGGATGCAAGCTGTGTGCTAATGATGGGTCTGCAGATGTAGACCAAAAACTCTACAGATCCATGATAGGAAGCCTATTGTATTTGACAGCTTCAAGACCAGACATCATGCTAGCAGTATGACTAGTGGCTAGATATCAAGCAACACCTAAACAAAATCATTTTCTTGCAGTCAAAAGAATATTAAGATATCTACAAGGAACTACACAATATGGGCTTTGGTATCCTAAAGGCAAAAGCTTCACTTTAACAGCATACACAGATGCAGATTGGGCCAGCTGTGTGGATGACAGAAAAAGTACAAGTGGAGGTGCATTCTATCTAGGAGAAAGCCTAGTTGCATGGTTAAGCAAGAAACAAACATCCTTCTCTCTGTCTACAACTGAAGCAGAATATATAGCAGCAGCAGCATGTTGTACACAAGTCATGTGGATCAAGCAAACTCTTCAAGACATGAAGGTAAGCATTGATGAGCCTATTTCAATCAAATGTGATAATACAAGTGCTATAAGTATATCTAAAAATCATGTACTTCACTCAAAAACTAAACATATACCAATCAAGTATCATTTTCTCCGAGAACAAGTGGCTCAAAAGATAGTAAAACTGGACTATGTACCAACAAAAGAACAAAGAGTAGATATATTTACTAAACCTCTTGCTAGAGAACCATTTCAATATTTGAGAGATAAAATAGGGGTAGTATCTGCAGATGCTGCTCTCTGATATAAAGAGAAAGCACAATTTCAGGGGGAGAACAAAAACGAAAATACCATTCCAGGGGGAGAACAGTCAGCAAGGAAAGCATGAATCAGATCCTCAAGATCAAAGGATTAAGGCAAAAGAACACTAAGTTATTATCCTAAAGTTATCTGCATTATTCGAGCATCAAAAGGTCAATTACAGAGCAAAAGAATCAGTATTGTGCTCTGAAACATTATATTAAGAATCTGAAACATAAAAGACGAGTAGTGATTATACATCTCTGACTAGATAGCGCTGATACAATGTACTCTATGAAATATCATTATTTCTCACTTTAAGCTCTATACAAGTGAAAGAACTGTATCAATTTACAGTGTATATTCAAATTCGATAATCCTCAAAGTGTTCTCTCAACAAGTCTTATACATTACTATGGAGCAGCATGGTACAAAGTCAGCAGAAGAGGGCCTAAACATAACTCAGAGAGAGGAAATGCAAAAAGAAACCCTTTGCCATTGATGTCAAAGGGGGAGGAAGAGCAAGCAACAGGGAAAAGAGCAGGAAAACAGAGAAAATGTATGTATTGCCATCAATGCCAAAGGGGGAGACTGTTGGAAATATTGTCATTGATGGCAAGGAGGTAGCAGATGCAGAAACAGGAACAGTTACAAAGAGACTAAGACAGACAATGGAGCAAAGAGGAAATGAAGAGAAAGGCAGAGGCAGAGTGACAGAAGCGACAGAAGCAGAGCCACAGATGTCATTGCAGAGAAACCGTTGTTATTTCAAAAATATGTACATATATAGATAAATTCCGAGAATCTTTCATACAGTCGAGTGTTACACATAACATTTTGGGCATTTGAATCAGTGTTATATATATATATGGTTTATATATAGGCATACACCGAAGAACCAGTGTGAATAGGAGCGGAACCATAGTCAGAGGCGGAACCAAAGTCAAAGGAGCGGAACTCTGCGTTGGAGGCAGAATCATAGTCGAAAAAAAAAATTATATATATATAATTGAAATGCAAATGAATTAGCGTTAAAACAGTGTATTGAACTATTAAATTAAAACCCTGAGCAGAACCTGGAGCGGAGGAGAGGAGCGGAATCGAGACTTGTGAACAGTAACGGTGGGTTGGAGTGAAACCATGGTTTTTTCCACACCACCATCCGTCGGAAAGCATTATTGGAGGAATGGGCAACGATTCCATATAGGAATCGACACGTGGCATAAGCGGTTTTGATTAAAATGAAATTTCGCGTGTTAACGATCGGTGGAAGACGCCCAGCGAAATGAATAAGATTCGTTGATCTGGGCAAAGGCTATCCAACGGTGGGCGATCGCAAGACTTGCACGAGGTTTAATAAAGGTGCGTGGATGATAATTCATGTATGTTGTGTGCATTCGATTGGCGGTTGATGGCATTGTGGGCCCGGCAGAAATATACGTAACGAAGTTGGGTTATTAATTTAATATAAGGTCTGAAGGTAATATAGAAAGTCAGAGATACGTGCAATGGACTCCGGGTATTAATATAAGGCGGCAACCTTGGTGATCATGTTCGACAATAAAGTTGAACTCGTAATTATATTATATATTACCACGGTCTTGACATTTGATTAATTATAATATAATTTAAATATGCGGATGTCGGGTTATTCATATGGACGAATTTCATATATTATATGTGTTGAGATACTATGGTGTGCATATAATGGAATATGCATATATGATTAAATCTACCGAGGGTCTATTAATATAGTTCTAATCACCAAAGGTCCATGTTATATAGGTGGAGCCACCACAAAGTGGTGTTTACGGGGGCTCACATTTCTCCGTACACATTAAATGGGGTGAGGCCCTGTAGTTCATCATAGCCATTGATTGGCGGTCAACGCGCGATCGACCAGTCAACTATGGGGGGTGCCTTCCCGTTAACCTCCGCGTTGTTCGACCTCCCGCACTCCGTCGATCTCCGTCAACTTGCTATCGGTTTAAACTCTGCGCCATCAACCTGTTCATCGTTCTGTTGATTGCATAGTTGGAAATTAATTGGACACGAAACTTTGAATGCAATTAAAAAGCGGGAGCAGATATTTGTTTTGTTAATAAGGCAAAGAGTTTCCTGTAAAATGAAACGAAAGATTATACAGTTGATGGCATATGGTAAAGATTGGGAGCACTGATATATCCGTGTGATTAAAAAGGTTTTATAAAAACGCAGAGTTATATTTAAGTTTGACTAAAAGACAGCTATACATACAGCTGTTATATAACTAGAATGAACAAGAAAAATACAGGGATTCAAAAGAGCAGTGAACAGGTGAAATGTACATATGACAGTAAACAAAGATGATGCAGAACAGTTTCTTAACAGCAGTAGAAAAAGACAAAATCTAGTAAGCTAAAGTTCAGAAGGGGAGCTGAGTGATATTGAAATATGTAATTTAGAATGTGAATGTAAATGATGTAATTATTTTTTATTATTTGTGATGCAAAGGCAAGTTTCCTAAGGAAAATACAAAATCCCACTGTAGCATGAAATTGTGTACATATTATTATGATTTTTAAATTGAGTTGGATAAAGAAATGAGGAGGCAGAAGACCAAGGGGTATGACCATTCATTTCGAATTCCTAGAGGAAAACAAACAGTCATCAAGAAATTCCATAAGTAATATCATTTTGATATGCAAAAAGAGGGAGTTAGAAGAGAGAGAGAGAGAGAGAGAGCAGATATAGAGAATGCAGAATATAGAAGAATAAAGCAGAGAAGATTAAGAGAAGAAGAGCAGATACAGAACAGAGCTGATATCTAGAGTAAATCAGCAAACATTTAGCTTAATAGCTGTCAGTTGTAGCTGACAAAGGTTGAAGCCTCCTGTAGATTGGGGCCTACAGAAAATTGAAGGGAGTTGGTGCTTCCTTGCAAGTTGTAGCTTGTAGAATTGAGGTTGGAGCCTCCTGTAAGTTGGTGCCTGCAGAAAAACAGTGGTGAGAGGGAGTAGGAGCTTACCTTTGCATCACAACAATAATAAGATGTGGTTTTCTCCCGTTATGGGTTTCCACTTATATCTGGTGTCTCTGTGCATGAAAGTTATGTATTGAATCTGATATGTATCATCTGCTTAATGCCTGCAACTCTCATATTAAGTCTACTGCTATATTAAACTAATACTTGCTGCTTACATTCTAAGATTACTTGCACATTAAATTGGATATGAAATGAAGGTGTAAATAGCTTAATGAAAGTTTTAAAATATTAGGAATGCATTAAACTGATTCACCCCCCCCCCTCTCAGTTTAATTAAAGGTTAAAAACCCAGTGTCCCAATTCTTTCAATTAAAACCCAACAAGAACATCTAAAGGCTGATTCATTAATTCATACATCAACTAGCAGTAAATATTAGCCACTACACTGGTTAAATTAGCTTGAATCAGTGCTCAGATACACATATAGCAAAAAAAATCAAAGGTAGCGAGAGTAGAAACATAGGGTACCATGCGAGGGTAAATCCTATGCCAGATTTATGATGCGTACTAGTAGAAATGAAATATGATTAATCACAAAAGGAAACAAAGACAGAGATAGCAAAACATCACCACTGCTTTAAATCAGGATCCAAAGAAATGTGCTTGTCATATTAAAGAGCAACACCAGTCATGTACAACATTTCCAACAGCTTGATATTTAGTCTGAAAACATCTTCCTCAACCTATCTTACAACTTTACACACAGGACTATATCTCAAGAGAAACATCTTACCATTCACAGATATCCGATCAACAACAATTACAATGAGTTTCTTCACGAGTTTTATAGCTGAAACTGAGGTAGAAGAGGTATATGAAACACTAAATGTGACATTAAAATAGAGTAGTAAAAGAGGGTCAAGGCCCATTCTGTTTTAATATCTGAGCATTAATCTTTAGTACTCTTTGGATGAAAGAGTGGTCTTCGACAGGCTGCAATTTACTCCACGTATGTTCTTGATGTGATTTCGCTGCAGTACTTGTAGTACTCTGGTGAATAAACAACGGGCAGATAAATGACCATGAGGCCTACCATACTCTGTAACAAATGTTCTGGTAGCATTAGGACTACTATCAAGGGAGATTTTCTCGGAGACACAATGTAGAATAAAGACAGTATGGGCACTGTGTCCCTTCTTAGGAGAAAGCTTCTGCTGATGTGAAACACTGTCAATATTGTTTTATGTGCTATAGGCCTCTTTAGGCCTACTGTGACAATCATGAGGTCTTCAATTTGGTACAACTACCCTTTAAACAATGAATCAGAGCTAAAATTCTTTCATTACGGGCCTTAAACTCTCTGATTACCCACTGATACTCTTTGCCGCTTCATCACTGTCTCTGTCTGTGAAATCTGGTCTTTAATGATGATGGAGAGGTTTAACCGGTTTTAACACTATACGCTAATGAAATCTTTCCTGTATAAACCTTCCCAAACATTTCTGTCGCAATATCAGGCTCAGAAAATATCCTTTTGTGCTCTTTTTCATATAACAGTGACCGTGAGCAATGGCAGTTCTCACTGCCTGTACACCTGCAAAACACACAATCTGTTAAGAAATCCATACATGGGGAAGGATGGTTGCAGTGGAACAATGTTACAATGGCAGTGCAATAGAAGTGAATGTTATGGATGCAATGGAAAGTGGTGGGAACATGCAGTGAAACAGTGAAAATCGAACTGATGAAAGTCGGGCGAAATGAAAAACTTTAATGTAAAACATTAAAATTTTAATGCTTGGTGGGATGATACGATTTAATGCGAAATACAAGGTTTGGACCTTTAAACGAAATACACAGAAGATGCATGGAAAACATATGAAATGGGTTGATATGGTGAGACCCGGTCATGGGTGGAGGGCGATTCAATCAGGACCGTCAGATCTCAGGAGGAGATCGACGACTGCGATCTAATCGAGGGATTGCAATCGGGAGGGATGGAGGATGGCACAATGTAGGCTGCCGATTGGCAATGGTGCAATTAAGCGCCAGTCGTTGGATCGCGAAGGGGATCAATGGTGGAGATTCAATCAGCGGGGAGAAGGACGAGGCAATGAGCAGGGAGTGGTGAAATCTAGACCGTCGGATCTCAAGAGATCAACGGTTGCGATTTCTCCCATGCTCAACAGAACAAACACCATTGCATCGAAGAATTTTCAACTTTCCAAATGAAAAGCACTCCACTCCATCCTTCTGATGCAATGAGCTCTTTACGATTAAGTGCTTGGTCTGAGCACTTGGGTGCATGGAGGGGAAGTGGTTAAGGGGCTGGCCGAAAAGCGGCTAAGCCTTCAAAAAGAAGAAAGTGGGGTTTTTTAGCTTAGAAACAGAGTTTTAAGGCTAAAAGAGGCTTTTAGTAAGGGGAAAAAGGGATTCAAAATCAAATGAAAGGACTTCACTTGGTTTACAAGGGTGAAAAAGATGGTTAGGATGACTTAGGAGGGATTTTTGGGGTTAAAGGGGGGACTTTGGAAAAAGGGGGAAAGGGTTAACCATGAGGAAAACTACAGAGATACAAGGGAAATTCAAGGCTTTTTTTAGCACAAATCCTTCACAGGAAATGAGGCTTTTGGATGGAAGCAGCAGTGAGGATCCTTTTAAAGGCAATGAACACAAAGAGGCTTCAGGGATGAGACATTTTCCTGGGAAATGTATCTCTTGAAGTCTCATAAAACATTTTAGCCACCTGTTTGCTTGACAAAAAATTCATAGGTGGCTAACAGTGGCTCCACATGGGGATGGATTCTTCTTGAAGGAGTCAAGAATTCAGAAAATAAATCTTTGGAGTAGGCCAGATGACTGATCTTTAAACCATCTTCCATCTTTGATTCAACTATAAAAACATGATGTATATTAATCAGCAGGAAATATTCTCCAAACAATCTACCTACCCATCCACAGACCTTCTTCATCATTTTTTATTAAAAGCAGAAAAAAAAACTAGACTATTTATACCCTTATTCCTCCATGAGACTAGATTAAACTGTTGGTCTCATATGTTTCTCTACCTAATCTAATATCTGCTAGGATTAAACTGTCCAACTGATTTCTTCTCTACATTCTATAACAGAAATTTAAAAACAGTCCAACTAGGATTAGACAGTCTAGTTTTCTGTGTATCCAAAGCATAAAGACAGCTGCACATGGACTGAAATTGCAGAAAATTGATAACAAAATCTTGAAGGCTTGGTATTTTGAAAATTTTGAAGCATCCTTCTTATTTTCGTGACTCAAGTTTTCAGCTTGTTAGAGTCACTTTCTTCTTCACTTCAGCTCTGGTTTTGGGCTTGTCAGAGCTGATCCTTTTCCTTCTTTGCTGGTTCAGGTTTTGAGTGTGTTAGAACCAGCTTCCTTTGCTTCTTTTGGCTCAGATTTTGATCATGTTTGAGCCATCCTTCTTGGAACTTTAGAGGTTCATGTTTTGGGCATGTCTGAACCTTTTTCTTTCTCTATTTTTTGGAACATTTTCTCTCTTTTCCCGAAATTTAAAGATTGCAATGGTATTTACAATGGACATGAAAACTGTGAACTTGGAAATCAGCAGAAGTAATGTTTGAGCATCCTGCCATTGACAGGACCCCCAAACATCTCTGTACCATCTAGCTCTTGCAGAAAAAAGGCATTTGGACCCACGGTGGCCTGTATGATGTAAGGACCATGCCACAAACTGTCGAATTTGCCATGCTTTCCTTTGTCCTCTCTCCTGGAGTCCCACTTCAGAACTTTGTCTCCAATTTGGAAGTTCGAGGCCTTGGTTCTCTTGTAAAATAACTTCTTAATATTTTCCTGGACTTTCAGAGCTCTGTTATAGACCTCTTCTCTTGTTTGCTAGAGATGAATTGTCTGATTTATCCTCCTCACCATACTATCCTCTTCTGTCTGGATCTCCTGGACTAGTTTAATCATTGGTATCCCAAGGTTGGTTGGAAACACTGCCTCTGTCCCATACACAAGCTGATAGGGTGACGTGCCAAAGGACTTCTTTTTTGTAAGCCTGTCAACCCACAAAGCGTGCACTAACTTGTTATGCCATGACTTTTTGTTCTCTTCCAGCAGCTTTTTGATGATGGTTACCAAGCTCTTGTTTGATGATTCAGCTAACCCATTACCCTGTGGGTAATAAGCAGTTGAATGACCGAGTGCTATTTGATACCTGTGACAAAAATCAATCACCTTCTTGGATCCAAAAGTAGCAGCGTTATCAGTGATTATTTTTCTTGGGCAGCCAAACCTAGAGAGGATGTGGTCTTCTAGGAACTTAATGATGACAGAATCTGTGGCATTCCTAGAAGGTATGGCCTCAATCCATTTGGTGAAAAAGTCTATGGCTGTAAGGATCCACTTGCATTGTACAGAAGAAGTAGGGTGTATTTCCCCTATGAAATCTAGGGCCCATTGCAAAAAGGGACCCTCAACAGTAATGGGTTGTAAGGGCAAAGGGAGGAGTTTTCTCTTGCCTTCAAAATTTTGGCATTTATGGCAGGCAATTATCATTTTGTCTATGTCATTGAAAAGTGTAGGCCAGTAATAGCCAGCTCTGAGTATTTTGTTAGCAGTGGCTTTCCAGCTCAAGTGACCCCCACACTCTCCTGCATGAAATTCTTTTTTAAGTCTCTCGGCTTCAGTTTCAAGCAAACATTTAAGCAGTAGACCATTTGCATTTTTCCAGTATAAACATTCATTCAATATGCAATAGTTTCTAGCCTTTAGTTTCAGGTATCTAACCTTATTCTTTGATAGATCAGGAGGGGCATTGAGGTTCGTGAGTACATACAGGATATCGGAATACCATGGAGAGTTTTGAAATTTTTCCTCAATAGTTGGATCAGGCAATCCTTCCTATCCATCCAAGGCATCTACCATGTTAATGTTAAGGGCTTGTAGATTTGATTCAGCCATTAGTTGAGATAAGCCCTGACCTTTGATCAGTTTCGTGGGTTTTATTTCCAGGTCATATTCTAAAATCACAGCGATCCATTTGCCCCTCTTTCCATCCAGATCCTGGGATAAAATGTCTTTAACCACTATGTTAGGCACGTAGGCTATGCTGTGAGAATGTAGTATGTACACCCTAAAGTCCTTCAAGGCCTTTACCAAGGCACAGGCCTATTTTTCCATTATGTTATATTTTAAGGGTTCATCCCTCAGAGCCTTGCTGAAGAAAGCAATTGTTTGTTCCATTCCCTCTGGATTTTTTTGCAGCGGGACTGCAGCCACCATATGCTCAGAGGCAAATGAAAATATCAAGAAATATTTTGAGAAATCTGGGCTGATTAGGACGGGAGCCTGGGTGAGTGCAATTTTGACTGATTCAAAATATTTTTTAGCCTCTACAGTCCACTTAACTCCTACACCTTTCTTCAGCATGTTATTCATATTCCTAAGGTGTTCAGCTAAGTTGGGAATAAACCTCCTTAGGAAGTTGATTTTTCCAATAAAGGACTGTAACTCTTTAATGTTTCTCAGGTGTGTGATCTGTAGTATTCCATCAACCCTCTGTGGGTCTATGTTAATTCACTTCTCAAATATAATGTGGCCGAGGAGCTTACCCTCTTGCAGCCCAAATACAGTGTTTTTGGGATTTAATGACAGACCGAACCTTCTACATTTTTCAAAAACTCTTCTCAGATGTTTTAGGTGCTCTTCGTCGGTCTTGGAATAGACTTTTATGTCATCCAGATAGATGAAAATGAAGTGACCTATTTCATCTGAAAAATCTATGTCCATCGCTCGTTGGAAGGTTGCACCAGCATTCATTAGTCCAAAAGGAATTTTTTCATACATAAAAGTGCCCCATGGAGTGGTGAAAGCGGTCTTGAGTTGGTCTTCTGGGAGTACTAAAACTTGGTTGTAACCTGAAAAACTGTCTGACAGGGAGATCCTTTTTTAGCATACTACCCTCTGAAGAATGTGTTCCATCTTTGGCAAAGGGTAATTGTCTTTAAGTGAGGCTCTGTTAAGGTTCCTGAAATTGATGCACAGTCTGATCTCACCTGTCTTCTTTCTCACAGCTACTAGGTTTGAGACCCACTCAGAGAACCTTACAGGAACTATTATTCCTGCCTCATACATCTTTTTTATTTCCTTTTCTACTACAGGCAATTGTTTTGGGTTAATTCTGTGAAGTTTCTGTCTGAAGGGTTTCTGATTCTCTTTCCCAAGGTATTTTGTGTTGTATGATGTTTGTGTCGTAGGCCTTTAAGTCCTCGTAGCTCCAGGCAAACACATCAATGAATTCTTTAAATAGCTCAATGTATTTCTTTTTCATGTCTGCGGGCAAGGACTTAGCCAATTTTATCATCTTAGGCTTGTCTTCAGTGCCTATATTTCATTCCTCAATGTCAAAGTCTGAGTGTTCTATGGTGGGCTTTTTTGCTACATCATCAAAATCGAAAAGATCTTCTAAAGGTGCCAGACCTCAGGGTATGTTTTTATCTTTTTCCTGTAGCACCTATATTTCCTCTTTATCTGCATTCTTATATTCTTTGGTTGTATTTCCAATCTGTTCAGTTACAACGTTGATTTCAATGTTACGGGGTGATTTTTCTTTGTCGAGAGGTTCCTCACTTAGGCAGCCATCCTCTGATTTAGAGTCTGAATCAGAAAATTCAAACTCATTCCTACCTATCAGGAAATCCTCAATCTGCTTATCACCCTCAAATACTTGCCAATATTTCTTGTTGTCAGGTACTGCAGGTCTGTACTTTGTCTAGATGACGATTTGTTTGTCACTGGGAGGCTTGTGATATAAACTAGCTATGCAGGCTAATCCGTTTTCAATTACGTTCTGACTTCTAGGAACAAACAAAAGTTCATATTCCACAAAGGTTTTCAACAAATCCATGGCATCATTCCTATACACTCTCAACCTAGGGTGTTTTGCCCTATATTCGCCATTCACCTGTTTAATGATTAGCTCAGAGTCTCCATGTATAGCTATCCTTCAGGCTCCTAGTTTTCTCAATAAATTCAGGCCTAGGATAAGAGCCTCATACTCCGCAATATTGTTTGTACACTTGAAGTTCAAATTGAAGGCATGACTCTCATCGTAGTTTCTCTCAGTGTTATGTAACCATACTCTTGCCCCTACAGCCTTTCTAGTACAAGACCCATCGAAATTCATTTCCCATAAAGGTTCGCTCTCGAGTTTATCATCGGTCTCTTTCCTAGCGTTGATTTCATTGTTATGCTGCAGTGGGGGGACCGTGTTATGATGTGGATGGTTTCATTCTTCGTGTGGTGCATGGGCTTCAGTGAGGTGACTGGCTGGCTGTTTTCGTTTTGCTTCTGGCTCATTCTGAGTTTTATATTCGGTGCACTGTCCAAAAGGTTCTTCTTCATTTTATTCCGAGTCCAGAGTGGCCATTATGTCCAGATCTATGGGCTCTATTTCATTGTTTGTGTCTCTGTTCTCTAATTCTAGCTCTTCTATGGACTCATTGTTGCAGAGGGTAAAGGAGTCCAAATCTGAGTGTACCACATACAAGGGTGAATTTTCAGGCTTTTCAGGGCTTCTAACCAAGAATTTCATTTGTGCCTCTCTATACAGTCTCCTAAGCTAGCTAAAGACAGGGATTGTGGCATATGCCCCATCCATCTGCATTGTACCTTATAACTTGTCTCCCCATGACCTTGATAGTAACATGGCATACTTGGGTGGCACATCTACCACTACAACATCCATGACCATACATTTTGTTGGACTCTGGGTCAAGTTCACACACAGGTTTTTAATCAGGCCAAGGAATTTTACCCTGCTAGAGTCAAATGAATATAAGTCTTTGTAGGGGCGGGTTATCTCTAGGCCTAACCTCTCCATAAATACCTTAGGCATCAGGTTGTGTGATGCCCTGGAGTCATGCATCGCGTTGTGAAGGATCTTGTCATGGATATTGAGACTGATATAAAAAGGAGGTACTACCCCTTCCTGAAGCTTCCCTTCTAGCTTTGGACCAAACAAAAGGGCTGGTTGATCATCACTCAGGTTGACAGTATCACCGTTTTCCCCTAGATTTAGAGCTTTCAAAATTTGGCCCTTAAATACATCCTGAGTGGCCAGCTCAGAGAGTGGAACCGAGATTTTAATTTTTGCAATATCACTCTCCAAATTGAAGGTAGATTGACTCTTCGTGATGCTCGACTCTATTTTGTTAGCCACTATCTTAGTGGCTGAATTGGTGTGCAGATTCTCACTATGTACCGTGTTAGGAACTATTTTATCAAGAGCACTAACTGCAGTGCTAGTGCTGCTAGTCGGTTGACTTTGTTTTTCGGTATTTTGGTTGTCTTTCTCTTTGTTCTTCCTAGAACTCTCAGATGCTGATTTATTACTTTTGGTAATTACTTTAGAAGTTTTCATAGGCCTTTTCTTAATAGTAGTCTCAGAGGCTTTTGGTTTGGAGTTCTCTAAGTTCTTTTTGCTTCTAAGTTCATACTGTTCTCTGACCTGCATGATATCATTTTCAAACCCGAGCCTGTAATCCTCAAATTCTAACCTTTCCTCATCCCAATATGAGGGTGAGGGCTGATCTTCTTCTGTGGAATAGTTGTGGATTGAGTTTTCTATTTCAAACATATTTATTGTGGTTCCCTCAGACTCTTCTATGATTCCCTCATCTTCATCAAGAAAATTTTCCTGAAATGGGGGTATGACTTGTTGATCTGAGTCTCTTTGTCAGTTGGGAGTGGTATTATTTCTCCTTATGGTATTATTTCTCCTTAAGTTTTGGTTCTGGTTATGATTTTGGTTTCTGTTCTGATTACTGACTGAGACAACCATTTTTTCCATCATTTTCTATATCTTTTCCATGTTTTTAGCTAAATGGTCATATTTGGGATCAGATGTGGAAGCTACAGCGTCATCCCTATATGTTACCCTTTTCTCAGCCCTCATCTTGGCTTTCTTCTCAATCAGGTTAGCCTCTACACTCACTGCCCCTTTTTTCATATCTTCCAATGTGTTGTAATCTCTCTCCCTAAGCTGGTAGGCCATGTCAGCGTCGAAGCCTTCAGGGTATTTCACTAAAGCCATACCTTGGGGAGGTTTCATATGTGGAGGAAGAGCATTGTAAACACTATTGAACCTTGTACAATAGTCATGGACACTCTCTCCTACATTCCATTTAAGGTTTTTGTATTCCGCTAAGATTTGGAGAGGGTTGGCCTTAACTTCCCATTTGTTTATGAAGGTTTGATATAGAGTTGGAAGGTCTTAGATACTATTAGGAGGTAGGCCTTTAAGCCATTTCTTCACATCACCTCCTAAACTCTGGGCAAATATTCTCATTTTGACTGTCTTGTCATCTATCTCCATATAGTCAAAGGAATCTTCCATCCTATCTACATGGTGTTGAGCTGTGGTAGACTCTTTTGCAGTGAAATGTGGGATCTTTGATTGATAATCATTGGGTAGATGTACTAGAGGCTGAGGTAACACCAAAGGTGCATACCAGACTGCCATGATGATGTTTTGACGAGGCAAAGGATTTTCTTGTGCAGCAGGTATGTGGGTGACAAGGATACTAGGTCCAGCAGAAGTTTGCTGAGTGGATTTAGGGTGACAAAGCCCCAAGTTTTGAATGAAATGAAAATCCAGGGGAGTAGATGGAGGGGTCTGTTGATCCCTACTGTGTCGACCACTGCGAGATGGTGAACCAGTAAACTCAAAGTCTAGCTGGTTTAAAACACTGAATGACCCAGTTCTGGGTAAGCTTAAGTCAAACAGAGGGTTTGATAGAGTTGCAAAGTCTTCTGGTACAGAATTAGCTCTATGGATGTTTTTGGAAATAGTTGGCTTTCTAGGTGTAGGGAATTTCCTGAGAATGCTCTTAGGGTTGTCAACTATTTCAGGTGGGTCTGGGTTAGGATAAGCCCTTGTGTGAATGTTTCTTGAAGCCAGAATGATGTTTTCAAACCAAGCAGCTTAGTCCTACTTGTTACTTCTAATATGGTTGGTGTTGCTATGGAGGCTGGTCTCCCAGTGGAGTCTTATGAAAACCAAGATAATTAGCAGGCCTACTGATCACCATTTGAGTCTTTGATCATCAAGGAGCTAAGGAGTCGCCAGGTGGAAGGTTAAGAATGTTTCAAGGGGGTATTTTGTCCACCATAGTGATTAACCACCAAACTAAGGCTACTATGGTCTTCTTTGAGTCTTGGAAGTGTTTCAAGGTGTATTTTTCTCAAAGTTCCCCAGTGGAGTCGCAATTATGTTGGGGTTCTCATGTTTTGGCAAGTTTGGCAATACCAAAAGATGAGACAACATCGGAACTACTTTCAGACCTCAGGATCTAGCCCTCTTGGGTCCAGAGAGGGATCTCTCTATGATAGGCAAAGGTATATGTCTTTTAGGCTCTGTTTTTAGGTTTTAGGCTAGTTATAGGCACAAGTTTTCTGGTTTAATGGTTTGTTTGGTTGTTGGGAAACGGGAAAGGAAAGGTTCAATGTGAGACACGACTGAATAAAAATGGTTCTAAACAAAGGAGGAAAGATTTCAGGGAACACTCAAGACCATTGGGAAATGGAGTCAGGAAAGGGTTTACTTGCTATTCAATATGCAATGTCTCAGTTGGGCTAGTCATCTAAAGCATTGGATCTTAAAGATGATAGTGTGGCATAAAAAGGCAAGAAACAAGGTGAAAAGCAAGAAACCTCCAAGGTGACCGTTCAGGAATCCGATCCAGGGACAGGACATGCCATTAGACACCTGTGATCCAACTCCTAAAGGGTAAACTCTTCAAACAAAGGGAACATTAAAGATTCAAAAAACAAAGGTGAAGACCTGAGATCAGAGAGAGAATTTGAACTCTCAATGCTTCGGCATCCAGCTCAAGGGAACTTAGAAAGGTTCAATTAATCGAAAAGGACCCTAGTGCAATGGAAACAACGTTCCAAACTTCCCAGTGTCCTAATTCTTTCAATTAAAACCCAACAAGAACATCTGAAGACCGATTCATTAATTCATACATCAGCTAGCAGTAAATATTAGCAACTACACTGGTTAAATTAGCTTGAATCAATGCTCAGATACACATATAGCAGAAAACATCAAAGGTAGGGAGAGCAAAAACATAGGGTACCATGCGAGGGTAAATCCTATGCCATATTTCTGATGCGTACCAGTAGAAATGAAATATGATGAATCACAAAAGGAAACAAAGACAAAGATAGCAAAACATCACCGCTGCTTTAAATCAGGATCCAAATAAATGTGCTTGTCATATTAAAGAGCAACACCAGTCATGTAAAACATTGCCAACAGCTTGATATTTAGTCTGAAAACATCTTCCTCAACCTATCTTACAACTTTACACATAGGACTATCTCTCAAGAGAAACATCTTACCATTCACAGATATCCGATCAACAACACTTACAATGAGTTTCTTCATGAGTTTTATAGCTGAAAACGAGGTAGAGGAGGTAGATGAAACACTAAATGTGACATTAAAATAGAGTAGTAAAAGAGGGTCGAGGCCCATTATGTTTTAATATCTGAGCATTAATCTTCAGTACTCTTTGGATGAAAGAGTGGTCTTCGACAGGCTGCAATTTACTCCACGTATGTTCTTGATGTGATTTCACTACAGTACTTGTAGTACTCTGGTGAATAAACAACAGGCAGATAAATGACCATGAGGCCTGCCATACTCTGTAACAAATGTTCTGGTAGCATTAGAACTGCTGTCAGGGGAGATCTTCTCGGAGACACAATGTAGAATAAAAACAGTATGGGTATTGTGTCCTTTCTCAGGAGAAAGCTTTTGCCGATGTGAAACACTGTCAATATTGTTTTCTATGCTATAGGCCTCTTTAGGCCTTCTATGATGATCATGAGGTCTTAAATTTGGTACAACTGCCCTTTAAAAAATGAATCAGAGCTAAAATTCTTTCATTACGGGCCTTAAACTCTCTGATTACCCATTGATACTCTTTGCCACTTCATCACTGTCTCTGTCTATGAAATCTGGTCTTTAATGATGCTGGAGAGGTTTAACCTTTTTGAACACTGTATTCTAATGAAATCATTCCTATATAAACCTTCCCAAAAATTTCTGTCACAATATCGGGCTCAGAAAATATCCTTCTACACTCTTTGTCACTATAACAGTGACCGTGAGCAATGACAGTTCTCGCTGCCTGTACACCTGAAAAACACACAATCTGTTAAGAAATCCATGCATGGGGAAGGATGGCTGCGGTGGAACACTGTGACGATGGCAGCGCAACAGAAGTGAATGTTCTGGATGTAATGGAAAGTGGTGGGAACATGTAGTGAAACAGTGCAAATTGAACTGATGAAAGTCAGGCGAAATGAAAAACTTTAATGTAAAACATTAAAATTTTAATGCTTAGCGGGATGATACAATTTAATGAAAAATACAAAGTTTGGACCTTTGAATGAAATACACAGAAGATGCGTGGAAAGCATACGAAATGGGTTGATATGGTGGGACCCGGTCATGGGTGGAGGGCGATTCAATCAGGATCGTCGGATCTCAAGAGGAGATTGACGGCTGCGATCTAATCGGGGGATCAAAATCGGGAGGGACAGAGGATGGCACAATGTAGGCTGCTGATTGGCGATGGTGAGATTAAGCGCCAGCCATTGGATCGTGAAGGGGATCAACGGTGGAGATTCAATCGGCGGGGAGAAGGACGTGGCAATGAGTGGGGAGCGATGAAATCTGGACCGTCGGATCTCAAGAGATCAACAGTTGTGATTGCTCCCGCGCTCAACAGAACAAACACCATCGCATCAGAGAATTTTCAACTTTACAAATGAAAAGTGCTCCACTCCATCCTTCCGATGCGATGAGCTCTTTACGGTTAAGCGCTTGGTCTTAGCACTTGGGTGCATGGAGGGGAAGTGGTTAAGGGGCTGGCCGGAAAGGGGCTAAGCCTTTAAAAAGAAGAAAGTGGGATTTTTTATCTTAGAAACAGAGTTTTAAGGCTAAAAGAGGCTTTCAGTAAGGGGAAAAAGGGATTTAAAATCAAATGAAAGGACTTCACTTGGTTTACAAGGGTGAAAAAGATGGTTAGGACAACTTAGGAGGGATTTTTGGGGTTAAAGGGGGAACTTTGAAAAAAGGGGGAAAGGGTTAATCATGAGGAAATCTGTAGAGATACAAGGGCAATTCAAGGCTTTTTTGAGCACAAATCCTTCACAGGCAGTGAGGCTTTTTGATGGAAGCAGCAGTGAGGATCCTTTTAAAGGCAATGAACACACAGAGGCTTCAAGGATGAGAGATTTTCCTGGGAAATGTATCTCTTGAAGTCTCATAAAACATTTTAGCCACCTATTTGCTTGACAAAAAATTAATAGGTGGCTAACACACCCTAAAATCTCAACTTCTCAATGGTGTTCTACCTATATGGAGCAATCCAATGTTTTGTCACCACAATCTAAGATTAATTTCCTTTATTTCCATTATTACCCTCATTAGGAAAAAAATGCTTCAAATTTTTTTGAAGAGGTAAGAGAGAAAAAAAGGGAATCACTTTAGTAAAGTGGCAATCATTAGCTAAACCAAAGGAAGTTGTTGGATGGGGTTTAGAAAACATACATTCCTTTGGTAAGGCTTAGACAACCAAGAGTCTATAGAGGTTGATTTCTAAGATTTTCATACACAGGAAATTGATTCTTCATAAGTATATAAAACCATTATCAATGGAATATTGGACTAGATAGGTTGTCTTTCTTATCGTCACATTGTAGATCCAGGGAATCCATTACTTGGCACAGACAACAAATCCAATTTCCACACCTATTTGGAAGCAAAGAATCCATTACAGGGCACATCAAAAGATCCAATTCCCAAACTTATTTGGAACTAGGGATAGAAAAGTGAGGTAGAGTTAAAGTTATCATGAAGGGAAGAAAAATAGTGTAAGGAATATCTAGTACAGCTTCAGAATAATTACATCAGGCTTAGAGAGGAGGATTCTTTTGTCTGGTCAAAGCATCTTTCTATATACATTCCTTTGGTAAGGCTTAGAAAACCAAGAGTCTATAGAGGTTGATTTCTAAGAAATTCATACACAGGAAATTGATTCTTCGTAAGTATATAAAATCACTATCAATGGAATATTGGATTAGATAGGTTGTCTTGCTTATCGTCACATTGTAGATACAGGGAGTCCATTACTTGGCATAGACAAAAAATCCAATTTCCACACCTTTTTGGAACCAAAGAATCCATTACATGGCACAACAACAGATCCAATTCCCAAACCTATTGGGAACGAGGGATAGAAAAGTGAGGTAGAGTTAAAGTTATCATAAAGGGAAGCATAATAGTGTAAGGAATATCTAGTACAACTTCAGAAGAATTACATCAGGCTTAGAGAGGAGGATTCTTTTATCTGGTCAAAGAATCTTGCTATAGGGGTATATACTCTGAGTCTAGTATATAAAACTATATTTGTAGATAATTCACGAGGAGCACCTTGGTAGTTGAAGAAGCTCAAAAGTCTTCAAAAATCTAAGTGACTAGATGCATATATACCTATGATGGATATCACGTTAAATTTTTAAAAAATTGTGTTTTGAATAAAGACTTAAAGGGTTGTAAGGCATTGCGTCTTATGGTGTTTTGAAGTATCTGGCTTGCCAAAAACTCTGAGATCTTTAAAGGTAAGTTTAAGACATCGTTTCAGTGTGTCTCCTAGTCATGACAAGGCTTTCAAAGTAAAAAATCCCCTAACATTGGTAAAGAAAAGACATTGATCCATCCTTCTATTATTAAGAGTGGGAATGGTGTTATTTCAGTTTTCAATAGTGCCAATCAAGGTTAACAAGAAGAATATGTTGCAGGTGTTAGAAAATTAAATATTACAGAGCAATGCAACACATAAAATATGCGGAAAATACAAGCACACAAAACGCATAAAACCAGAGAGACACAGATATACGTGGTTCACCCAGTTTTGGCTACGTCCACCCCGAACATCTAGTCCTTCCTTTCTATTATCTAGCAAAATGAAGAGACAAAACCTACAGTAGATCCGCTGTAATATCCTCTATTCTCTCTCACAGTCTCCCTATTTGTTTCCCGCTCAGAGAATACACATATTACACAGCCACAATACAATACCCTCATAAAAGTGAGGGGTTTCCTTCTAGGGCAAAAAACCATAAACTAAACATAACTTCTACCGTCAGATCATCCGCCTAATGAACGGCCCAGATTGACTAGAAATTACTATACTTTTACAAGGCAATTTTACATCTATTTTTGGCTTCGGGGGCGCTGCCCCCGAAACCCCCACCATGGGACCACTGGCCCCTGGACCCTACGGGGGGGACAAGTCGCCCCCCACACCCCCCTGTGTGCAAGGGTGTACAATTTTCCTGGGGTATACATCCAGCCAAAACAAGGATCTCTGAATCAGGAAGAAAATCAAGCTCCACACCCAACAGCAGGAGGTATCCTATACTAGCTTAGTGATTCTATTATACTCATATCTTTAAAATTTAAAGCATTTATTGGTATAGGCTCTAACAATTATGATGAAATAAAGCCACTAAAATTTTTGTTAACAATAGTATTAGAGGAGAAAACATTGTAGAATACAAAGCTCCACTAATTTCTCTGAATGTTTTCCCAAGGCAGAGCATTAAACAATGGATTCTACCTATCTATCTTGAAACCATCCAACCAGACAATGTGAATGAATGAACGGTAAACATGACAATTAACATATGAACACAAAGGAAAGAACAATGCTAAAATCCATACCACACAGATCCCACAAATCAGAGCTGCATATCTTTATTAATTCCCTGCCAAACTATTACAACAATAGCAACCTCACTCTATTGCAAAAATCCAACCCTTACACTCTGAATTTCATAAAATATATACAATTTTCTCATCCTTGTATTAAGGGAATTGAGTTCAACCATCTTCTTCAAAATAGAATCAGTTACATTAAACTTGGACCAAATTTCTGAAATTAAGTGTCAAATATGAACTCGTATCTCTTGAACCATAGCACCTGTTACAAAATTGAAAGAAATTTTTGTAGATAAGGTTATTTTGGATAAAAACCTCTCTCAAATTTTGGAAATTCATTTCCAGTTGCTCGGAAGCTGGGCCACAAAATCATCCCTAAAACAGAAAATCATTAATGGACCGAATTTCTGAAATTAGGTGTCAAAGATGAACTTGTATCTCTTGACACATAGCACCTGTTACAAAACTGAAAGAGGTTTCTGTAGATAAGGTCATGTTGGAAAAAAACCTCTCTCAAATTGTTGAAATTCATTTCTAGTTGCTCAGAATATGTGCCACAAAATCATCTCTAAAACAGAAAATCATTAAAAATTTAAATCTGTAAAAATGAGTTGTAAAGATCTAGTCAAATATTCCAATTCACGACACCTGGGAATAAAATAAGAGAGGTTTTTGTTATATGGCTTGTGGTTAACAAAAAAATCTTTGGGTTTCTCGAAATTAATTTCCATATATTGTAACATGGCACCGCACTAAAATGACTAAAACAGTAAAATAACTGCAAAATTTGTTTTGTTTTAATGTAGGCTTCAAATATCACTGCATATCTCCCACATAGTAACATTATACATAAAATGAAGGAGGTTTTTGTTATTTGGTATTTGATGGACAAAAACCTCTTTTTCTTTTGTAAAATTTATGTCCAAATTGATTTTGTAGTAAACTTGTCCCTGTGTGCAGCAATTGACCTCAAAACATGCAAACTAAGAATCAATCATTCATTTCGATCATATCTTCTGATCCAGAAACTGGTTACGAGAGTGTGATATACCATTGGAAATATTTTTCTGAGCTCCTTTTGATGGAAACATTTAAAATATGTTTTTCACTGAAGATCATGTGAAAAACATCTAACAAAACCAGACATAGTAAGAGCACATTTTGATCCCTGGTGATAGGTTGCGATGACTGGAACTAACATCGGCCTTATTGGGGATGACAGCTCCTTGGAGGTGTCAAGAACACCGTACACCAAGTGCCTCATCCATTGGGAAATACGGTCAGAAAACCTCTGTAAAGCCAAAAAACTCATACCAATCCAAAAACATATACATACTGCAATATGTACATAAACCAATACCGGAAGCTAAAATGCTGCTTTGGGCAGCTTATTTATGCACAAACCTAGCCTAATTTGCAGAAAAATTGATAGATCAAGTAATTTTGTAATGCCAGACCAACCAATCAAGTAACTGTGACAAGGATGCTGCTTGGAAGTGCTTGAACTAGGACACAACTGGAAATGCTGACAGCCATACATGCGGAAAAGGAGTCTGGCTGTATAAAAGGAAATTTGGCTTGTCATTCAAACTGAATTTTTTTTCCACATATGCCGCAATAGGATCAAAGAAACCAGACTCTATTTTCTGGCCCAACTCCTCAATACATGCTTCCAGCTGCAAATTATTAATGCAAACATCCAAGGGTAGCCTTACCTTTCCTTCCTTCTATTGGAAAAGGTCCCCAAAGAATAGGACTTGACAGTCCAGATCCTGGGAGTGTATTTGGGTCTCCAATTCAATTATATATTCTTCAATTTTGATGGCAAACTCTTGCAAAAATTTTAGCTTAACTTCATGGCTACATTGACAAGACTTCAAATAAGAAGAAAGAGATGAAGCAAAGTTCTCATCTACCTCATCATATGTGCACATATCTTCCCATTCTCTAAAGCCTTGAATAGAGGGCACCTCTATTTTTAATTCTTCCTCTTTCTCCATCCATGTTTCCAGAAATATACGCCACAACTCTACAAATTACTTAATAGATCTGACATGCAAATTTTCAATCCATTGTCTACATTTTCCTTGAAAGGAATCATAGAACAATCTAATAAAAACATCCTCTTTTTTTACTCTAAGAGATTCTACAAATGTTTTAAAATTTGCTACATGTACAAGAGTCGAAGCCAGATCTTCCCCATTGAATTTAGGGCCATTACACAAAATATATGCATCCTTTGGTAATTGATTAGGAAAACCAGGAAGATTAGAAAAATCAATACATGAATACCTTGAGAAAATAGAAGCAACAGTTGAGTCCTTCATTTAGCCAGTGGAGCCACCATCAATACTTTGAAACTCGGGATTTCGAACAATGGAGTCACCAGGTAGATGATTTCAGCCTTCACATGTGTTTGACTACCGTCCACCATCAGAAATCAGATCTGCAACTTGAACAATATTTCCCGGAGAAGATCTGTCACCTCGTTCCCAGCAACGACGCCAAAATGTTAGCACTCAGAATGAACCTCACGGCTGAGAAGAGGAAACTCTGAGGTAACCACAAACCATGCTCAGCCTTGTAGCTAGCCCTACAAGGTCGGGAGAGGGCTCTCTCCATGAAAAATATTTCAATGAAGTGTAATTTCAAATTGATTTTAGGCTAGGTATAGTAGCTCGAAATGTTTTATCAATTTTCTGGGTTGTATGGATCAGATGGGGCTGGGCAGTTTGAATCTGGGTAATTAAATCAAAGATACAAGGTATTTCATAGGGCAAGGTAGGCAGGAAATTTAGCAATTAAGTTTAAATAATGATGGAATGTTTAAAGACTGGTGAGGAGCTGAAAAGGGCATATGAGATGGATCATTTTCAAACAAAAGAAAACATAGAGCATTGAATGTTTTCCCAAGGCAGAGCATTAAACAATGGATTCTACCTATCTATCTTGAAAGCATCCAACCAGACAATGTGAATGAATGAATGGTAAACATGACAATTAACATATGAACACAAAGGAAAGAACAATGCTAAAATCCATACCACAGGGATCCCACAAATCAGAGTTGCATATCTTTATTAATTCCCTGCCAAACTATTACAACAATAGCAGCCTCAGTCTACTGCAAAAATCCAACCCTTACACTCTGCAAAAATCCAACCCTTACACTCTGAAATTCATAAAATATATACAATTTTCTCATCCTTGCATTAAGGGAATTGAGCTCAACCATCTTCTTCAAAATAGAATCAGTTACATTAAACTTGGACCGAATTTATGAAATTAGGTGTCAAATATGAACTCGTATCTCCTGAAACATAGCACCTGTTACAAAACGGAAAGAGGTTTTTGTAGATAAGGTCATGGTGGAGAAGAACCTCTCTCAAATTTTAGAAATTCATTTCCAGTTGCTCGGAATCTGGGCCACAAAATCATCTCTAAAACAGAAAATCATTAATGGACCAAATTTCTGAAATTAGGTGTCAAAGATGAACTTGTATCTCCTGAACCATAGCACCTGTTACAAAAATGAAAGAGGTTTCTGTAGATAAGGTCATTTTGGAGAAAAAACTCTCTCAAATTTTGGAAATTCGTTTCCAGTTTCTCAGAATATGTGCCACAAAATCATCTCTAAAATAGAAAATCATTAAAAATTTAAATCTGTAAAAATGAGCTGTAAAGATCTAGTCAAATATTCCAATTCACGACACCTGTGAATAAAATAAGAGAGGTTTTTGTTATATGGCTCATGTTTAACAAAAAATTCTTTGGGTTTCTCAAAATTACTTTCCATAGATTGTAACATGGCACCGCACTAAAATGACTAAAATAGTAAAATAACTACAAAATTTGTTTTGTTTTAATGTAGGCTTCAAATATCATTGCATATCTCCCACATAGTAACATTTATGCATAAAATGAAGGAGTTTTTTGTTATTTGGTATGTGATGGACAAAAGCCTCTTTTTCTTTTGTAAAATTTCTGTCGAAAATGATTTTGTAGTAAACTTGACCCTGTGTGCAGCAACTGACCTCAAAACATGCATAACCAAGAATCAATCATTCATTTCGATCATATCTTCTAATCCAGAAACCGGTTATGGGAGTGTGATATACCGTTGGAAAGATTTTCCTGAGATCCTTCTGATGGAAACATTTAAAATATGTTTTTCACTGAAGATCATGTGAAAAACATCTAACAAAACCAGACATAGTAAGAGCCCATTTTGATCCCTGGTGATAGGCTGCGAAGAAATGGATTTGATGACTAACTGACTCACCACAGTCCTATCCTATCATTCCCAAATGAATCTAATAGTTTTTTGGCTCATTTGACATGAAAGCTAAGAAATCACGCCTTCGTAGCACACCTAGTTTAAAATTAGCATTTTGCGCTCCTAAAGTAGCAACACTTTCGTAGCACATTTCCTGATTTTTGAATTGGTGGCGCTACGAAACGGTGGATTCCTGGCTAAATGCAGAATTCAACTTGAAAATTCATGGCACAACCCCTAAATGAAAAATATGACTTTTTTTATCATGGAATGAACCTAAAGGACTTTATTTGAACTTGAAAGATGACCTTGAAAACTTATAAAACTATGACCTACCCTTTACCAAGACTTAAAATGACCTTTAGACCTACTTGACAACATGACCAAAAGCAGTGTAAACACAATGATGTTTTGAGAATTTTTGAGTGAGAACAGTGGCTCCACTTGGGATAGTGTATCCCTGTGGTACACTAAGAACCAGTAGTTCCAGTGCCATCCATCTTCTTGGAAATAAAAACTCTGAAATTTTTCCAAATATACTTCAAACTCTTATGGCCTTCACCTCGGGCTCAAAATTGATGAAAACTATAGAAGAACTAACTTTGTACCTACTGAAAAGATGTTGAGTCAATCTTTGAGCTTATTCACACACTCCTACCTACCCTATCAGCTGCAATCTCCATTTGTAACTCAAGGAACATGAAACTTCCAATGAAGCTAGTCATTGATCTAATCTGACACTTGAATCTCTTAACTGTGCTTGAACCAAAAATAAACATGATACTGAAATAACCAAGGCAACATGAGATGTAACTAATCTTCAAGATGAAAATATAACTGGAAATCTGAACAGTAAATATTTTCCATATAGTCAACTATAGGGTCAAAGAAGACATGATTAGTTTGATAATTCTCATAACATTCTGTAGCTTTGGACAACTCATCCATGTTTTGATCAACCACACAAGACTTCAGTTGTGTACTCTCAAACTGCTGTTCAAACTTATTTTCAAAAACAATGTATTCTTCCTCGAACTCAATAGAGAAAGGAAGCAACACCTTCTCTTTGTTTTTTTCCATAGAAAGATTTTGAAAAGAATGATCATGATCATGAAGACTATATGATTTAATTTGACCTTTTAAACCTTCAATGTCTTTCTCAATGTTCATAGCAACTTCATCCAAAAATTTAATCTTATCTTCTGTCTTGCACTCAAATGATTTTAGATAAGAAGACAAGGACAAAGAAAAATTTTCATCTATTTCTTCATTAATATGATCATCATTCCATTGTTTGAAACCTTGAATTGAAGGAGAGTTTTCCACCAACTCTGTTTTTTCTATCCATTCCTCCAAAAACATAAGCCAAAAGTCTGCAAATGACTTAATAGATCTGATAGGAAAACTTTCAATCCACTGTTTACATTTCCCTTGAAATGAATCATAGAACAACATAATGCAAACATCTTCATGTTTGACTCTAAGAAGCTTAGTAAAATCACAGAAATCTGATATATGCTTCAAATTCAAACTCAAATCTTCTCCATTGAATTTTGGACCATTCCTTAAAAAAAATGTATCCTTGGGAAAATGATTTGGGAAACCATGAATTCCTAAAAAATTTATACATGCATACCTTGAAACAAGAATGGCAGCATCTGAGTTCTTCATAAGTCCAGTGGAATCACCATGAATCTATGAATTTTGAATTCTTCAACAATGGAGTCGCCAAGGTAGTTCTGTAGCCTTGAAAAAATTCTAAGCTCTTGCTACCTTCAAGAGTTAAGCTTCATAATTTTCGGGAGATGTATATCTTCAAACTCCCGGCAGATGCACCAAAATGTTATCACAAAATCTGACCTGATAGGCTACTCATCAAGTGGACTTTGTGTAACTGTTTCAGACCAATCTTTTGGTTGAGGCTTAGCCTCCTCAACCTGAGAGGGATCTCTCAAGGATTTTTGATTTTTGATTAATGGATAGATGGCTAACTCTAAGGTAAAAAGATAGAATAATATAAGTGGTTGTATCACAAATTAGCAAACATTCATTGGGCCATGGAGTCAAGATAAATTAAACAAAACCAAGATAATCTACCTAGCATGGAATTTGAGGCATGTTAGAGTTTTAGTCAAAATATACACATGTGAGACAGTAGAAACACAATCAATTTTCCTACATAGGAATTCAGAGCATAGAGTTATGAATTATGAGTAATAGCAATGAAATCTACTGCTAGTGGTCCAAAGGCCATTTACTCATAAAACACAGAAAAACACAGTCATCTCATTACTAAAGGAAGTCAAAGCATAGGGTTATGAATTCTGAGTAATAGCAATGATATCTACAGCAAGTAGTTAAACATAACATGTAGATCAATAAAACATTAAAACCCCATGAGAAACTCTGATCTGTCAAGAAGAAAACCTCTCTGCATTACTGATCATAGTCCATTACATGAAGCAGCAGTTTTTCCAAAAAGTCTCCAACCCTTGGTTAATTCAACCTCATGCTCTTTATAGACCATTACAAAATAGGATTCTCTATCCTCCACTAGATACATCGAATTCATAGTTTTTGACACCTTTCCTAATCATGAAACATAATATTTATTACAAATTGACAACTATAAAACTAATGAAAAGTCCTATTTCTAATAGGACTAAAACTCTTTAATTACTCTCCTAACAACATTATCTAATATTTATTACATATTTTTCCACATGCAATCCCGTGAAGTCGAATTTGGATGTTGATCTTTAACTTGATGTAACCATGTTGTTGATGATAATGTTCTCCTAGTATCTAGAAAACATGTTTTCCTGTTTTTTAGGCCCTTTGATTCCTTTATCTGTTTTGAGAACTTTTACCATTAATAAATCATGTCTACATGTCTCTTGTGCCAAATATTACACCATATGTCTTCAATCCTCTAGCTGTGCAGAATCTAGACTTCGAACAATGCAAAAAGGTAAGAATAAACCTGCGTTACGAAAGCAGCACAGTTTCGTAGCGCTTTTCGTAGTATTCCAATCATCTTTTGATCTTTTTTCTTCACGTAAGCCTTCATTTTCCATTAACACACTCCCACAAGTAATTTCAAGACAAAATTCACCAAAATTCCCTCAAAATTTGCTGTGAAAAAAAGGATGAAAAGACTGCTACATTTGCAAATTATTCCTGTTTCTTTCCTGAAAATTAGGTCTTGGAACAAAGCCTATATATCCTCATCCATGATGTATTTTGAGAAACTGAAGGATATTTTTGTATTCCATTCCATCTTGAATAATCACCTCTCTTGGTTTTTTGAAATACCTCTCCTGTTGTCCAGAAACTATCTTTGAAGAACATGTGTAAAACAGGAAAACTCTGTTTTTTGAAAACAGTTCTTCAAAGAAAGCCTTGTATCTCGCAATTGATAACACTTTTGAAGAAATTGAGAGAGGTTTTTGTAGTTAGTTATGTTAGGAAGAAAAACATCTTTCATGTTCCTAAATTCTTTTTCCGTTAATCAAAAACCTCCTTGGAAGTTGACTACTCAAACCAAAAAATAGAGTTTTTTGCTTCATAGTGAAAAAGTTGCTTCAGCAGTTTCGTAGCGCATTTGATCAAATTTTCACTAGCTGCGCTACAAAACTACTGTGTAGGAGTTTTGTTGAAAATTTCTTCAAAATTTGTAATAAAGAGATGCCCAGACTTCAAAACATTAATATTTTCTCAAAACCATTAGCAATATAACCTTAAAAACATATCCTTCATCAAATTTGACCTTCATTCTTCATCTGAGTTTATCTATGAATTTGTCACTCTGTTTTATTGCTTTTTTAAATTTATCTGGGGACCTTTTCAACTGTATCTCCAAATCTTCCACCTAGCAATCTCATAGTTTTCTAATATCAAATTTTCCTCCAGGCTTTGATACTTGTCCCACTGAAGTGTAATGAAAACTCAAGTTCATATCTCAGTTTCATATCTCAGACAATGCCCCCTCTATGGATATTTTTCTCCTCGGCCATGTTTCTTTCAGAAAACACCCTGTTAGTTTCTTTCAAAATCTGAAAAACAACCTCGCTTGCAAACAACCTCTCTTGATTACAGCCTTTCTTGATTTAATATAGCAGCCTCGCTTGATTATAGTGAAATTTGTCTATGTATGTAGCAACCAATGACTAATTGTCACTACTTCAGAGCTCATTCAGTTGCTTTGGAGATAAATGAACCGAGGATGGCTCAATTAGGAAAATAATTTGAATTTAAGATATTCCTTCATAACCAAATGATGCTTTCTTGAATTCTTATCATGGTTATGATGAGTGTAGGACAAGTGGGTACAATGGATTTGATTACTAACTGACTCACCACACTCCTATCCTATTATTCCCAAACGAGTCTGACATTTTTTTGGCTCATTTGACATGAAAGCTAAGAAACCGTGCTTTCGTAGTGCACTTGTAAAATTTTCATTTTGCGCTACGAAAGTAGCAGCGCTTTCGTAGCGCATTTCCTGATTTTTGAACTGGCAGTGCTATGAAACGGTGGATTCCTGGATAAATGTAGAATTCAACTCGAAACTTCATGGCATGACCCCTAAATGAAAAATATGACTTTTTTGATCATGGAATGAACCTAAAGGACTTTATTTGAACTTGAAAGATGACCTTTAAAACTTATGAAACTATGACCTACCCTTTACCAAGACTTAAAATGACCTTTAGACCTACTTGAAAACATGACCAAAAACAACGTAAACACAACGATGTTTTGAGAATTTTTGAGTGATAACAGGAGATATAGACTACTGAGAAAAAATTATGACTCCTTAATTCCTTTGAATACATAGTGTTTTACCCAAATTCAGGTGTATAGGGTTTCATAGAAACATATAAATAGTGCATGCCTACGTCTCCCATGGGTAGGTAAATCAAAATCCTTTGAGGAGACATGACCTTAGGTACATCAATCCATTGAAATAAGAGACATGACTCAACCAAACTACACCTTAGAGACATTGAAGTGAGTTCCCCTATCCAACAAGTGTATAAAGTCCCTATAGCACGAGACATATTAAGGAGGTATTGGAGTAGAATGTAGCAAATTCCATAAAGGACATCCATGCTAAAATTAGGAAATACCTATCATAGTAAAATATGTTGATTAATAGGTTCACTAAGTAAATTAAAAATATTAAACAAAGAATCAAGATTACAAGTGTATTTCATTGTCAACATAGGGCTTGTATATTTGTGAAGTGTTATGAAAAATATATCTTAGTATGAAGAACTTTATTAAAACAAAACATTTTCTTGTTATTCCTAATATAACATGAAATCCAATTCCAGTTATAAGAAATTGAGTATTGAAGTAAATACAACAATGTTAAGTCCCTATAATACTAGTGTATTCCCTTATTGTTATTGTTTTTTTTATAGTAAATTAGACTATTTATATTAGAAAAGCATATGGTACAATATGGATTACAAACATGAGAGGCTATATAGTAGGGAACCAGAAATGAAGAACAGTCAACCTCGGTCCCACTGAGTAGCCAAGAGAGAAGCAAGAGATACAAGAAGAAAATCAAGGGAGCCAAAAGACAAACACAGGAATCTTCCCAGAGTGGGTTGCATCCTTAGTATGACATTTATTTCCTTTATTTTTTGAAACTCTGACCTAGCCATCCTAGGGTTGTTGGGCTGGTATCACTTGGAGCTTGTTGGTGTCTGAAGGAGTGGGCTCCTTATCTAAATCTAAGGAGGAGGTTTCATGAGACTGTTTCTGAGCACTCCAGGGACTAGTGGGTTGTCCAGGGTTTGCTAAGGTCATGTCCTTCTCCTGCTTTGCAACCTCCACATCTACTTTGATCTCTTCCTCATCCATTATTTAAGATTCGATGTCATCCATGGGAGGTGGTACACATGGTTTCTAGCTTTTGGAGTTTTATTTGTGGTTCTCTTCTTCTTTTGGGTAAGGAACGAGGAGAAGGAGTTTTGAAGGTGTCCTGTTTGATGGCAGTGATGGCATCAGAAGGTGATATTCTCATATTCCAAGGTCTGTGTCCAATGGAAGTCTCCTACTTTAAGATTGATTTGATCTGGTAGGCCTTTTTTAATGTCTATTTTAGCACATATTCTACAGTAGGTGTATATGCCTAATTCTACCCTGGAAGTGTCCATTGCCAGAAAACGTCCTAGGGTATTTCCAATTCCTTGAAAGACAAAAAAGTGCCATAGAGGGGCCGGTAAATTTGGAAGCCTGACCCAAATAGGAAGCTTGGTAATGACATTCATGGAGGGGTCAAAGTCTGAGAACCATGGTGTGAGCAATAGCCCAGCTTTTCCCTAGAACCAAGGTTCTCCTATTAAGGCTTTTTGATAGTCCTCCTCAAAAGCGATCATAACTATGAAGAAACCCTTGGAGCAGAAGAAAATATTGCTATTATTGGTCCAAGTGGAATGAACCCATTGATAGAGATCTGCTGAGCGTGGTCATAATCCATTGAATCAACATATAATGGCCTTCTTTTCATATAAATGAAACTGATCATCCAATGTTGGGTGGGAGATTTCAATCGCTGGTATGTCCTCTGTTTTATCCACTAAAAAAGGCTTTGGAGCCTCAGGAGGATGTGCAACTTTCTTGGGTTGTTTTGCATGGACAACATCCTTGTAAGAGAAAGGTTGAGCACAGGAAGGATGCCTAGAAGCCCCTCCTCGCAAATGAAGGTATAAAACCAGAGTAGTGTTTCTCTCAATATTATAAAAAGAGAGTGGAAGAGTGTTCTCGAGCTTTTTACCTTTGTAGAGGAATCGCTGCATGGTAGAAGGGATCCTCAGCTTGATTTCAAGGGCATGTCCTAGACTCTACACCAGATCCACATATTGCACCTAGTAAAGAAGGGTTTTTCCATTGAGAAGAAAAATCTAGATCTGGAAGGAGGGGGTCAAGTCCACCTTTTCGAGAGATGCATGATGGAGCGAGCGTCTGATGTGGATCGGCAGGCTGTGGATGGTAGTCTTTTCCTTTCTGATAGCCATCAAAGGAGAAATGTTATGATTCACGCTGATATTTTTGGGGTCTTTCACTCTAGATTGCAGACGACTGAGGTCTGCGAAGAATGATGTTAAAGTTGATTTGTAGGGTTTGGGTATGGTTAAATCATGAGGAGGTGGGTGGAGCCAGGCCAGCATCAATCCCTCGCCACTTCTGGTAGAGGAGGTCTCGTGCTTGGACAAGGGTGTGCCTAGGCTCTGGTCATATGGCAGTGCAGGGCAGATCTGAGATAAGCTGGCGACAGGAAGGTGCGCACGAACACAGATCCAGGTCGTCATCTTCCCTCACACAGTGTGGCTCGTCCGGAGAGAGTCAACTCTGTTCCTATCGCGCTCACATCTGTAACTGGAGAGGTCACCTGCCACAGACCTACAAATAAACGTTGGTTTTGTGTCTTCATGGCAGAGGAAGAGCCATGCCTCACCCATGCAAGACAGGTCTCGAGCCACTAGGGACTGTAATGCTTTAGTGGCAGCCTCCTAGCCATGGTGGCTGAGCGAGGAAACCCTAGCAAAAGAAAAAGCTGCAGAGCTCAACCTTGCTTCTTCAAGTCATGAATTTTCCCCTTATTTTTATTGTTAGTATAGCCCCCTTATTATTATTATTATTGTTTCCATGTAGTCCCCATATTATTATTATTGTTCCCCATAGAAGCCCACTATTGTTATTGTTGTGCCCTTACATTGGTATTGTTATGTCAACTAGGATTATATTAAGATCCATTGGACTCCTATATAGACAAAGGAGGTTTTTTCATTTGTACCATCCAAAAATTATTCATTTATATAATGCAAAGGAGGTTTCCCCCTCAAAGAGGTTGATTTCTAAGTCGTTGATCTATGTTTTCTTCTATTTTGTAAGCTAGTATAATAACATTTCGTATCAAAGTTTGGGATTCTAGGGTTTCGCTTCTTCAAATAAGTCATCTTGGAATTTTTTCTATAAATTTTTTTCTACGAAGGTTCACAAGATAATAAAAAAACCCATTTGCGTCGAAATCCTGAGGAACATATTGTTAAAAATTCAGATCTTGGTTCGCTATATTTTCGAAGATATGATCTAAGGATGTTTGGGTTTTTTCGGGATCTAGAATTTAATCTCAAATAGGTGGCTGAGGGAAAACCATCATAACTTTCGTTTTCGACCTCGGATCGGAATTATGTAAAAAGTGACCGAAATCACACAGAAAGTAGTTCCTTTTGTATCTATTTCAGAGCTGACAGATGAAACATGGACACTTGGCATGCCGTACAAGTTAGCTCTAATGAACTAGTCCATAATTAGGTCATTATAGGAGATTGGGCATAACTTTTCTTGAAGATTCCAACCAGGTATGACCTGTGGAATTGTGAAGAAGACTTAGAGGGCTACTAGAAGAATGAAGATCAAATATTGGGGATACAAAATTACAGAGATGCATCGGTTTCAATATGGAGCTCTTTTTTTAAGGAGCTTTCCGGATTATCCACATTGCTAGAAAATGAGTTTCAAGTATGAAGCTCCTCAAAAGCAAGAAAAATGTGTGTAATTTTTTTAAATTTCATAAGTCTTGCTTGAAAAATTAGTTTGAAGTGATTCCAAGGGAATATTGAAGCATAGATATTAGTATTGGGTTCTAAAATGCCCCCCAAGAAGAATTCAATACCCATTAAGCCCTCAAAACGCTCTACTATCACTCATGAAGAGGAATAAGTGCAACATGATATATCAAAATTATGAGACCAAGTGCAAAAAAATTCTCTCTCACAAAGAGTAACAAAAAATAAAATGGAAGCTAAGATGGATGGTTTGAAGAAAGACATGGATGGATTGAAGAAAGGCATGGAAGATAAGGTGGATGGTTTGAAGGATGAAATGAAAGCTAATACAGATTATCAAGAAGTGAAAGATCACATCGAGTATCAGCAACAAGTTCTCCAACTCTTAAAGGATAACCTAACTATGATGTAGAATCGAATGAAACAATAGGCAGATCAATATCGCTGCAAAATAAGTTTTGATGTCGGTGAATGTGTATTTCTATGGCTATAACCATACAAACCAATGTCCCTCAAGCAAGCTAAGAATTATAATAAATTATCGCTCAAGTATTATGCTCCTTACAAGGTGCTGCAAAAGATTGGTACCATGGAATACAAATTGAAGTTGCCTACATCTTCCGGAGTGCACCGAGTTTTCCATGTTTCATGCTTAAAGAAGGTTATAGGTGACAAAATCACAATTCAAACCATATTGCCAAAAATTGACGAGGAAGGAAAATCATATTGGAACCTGAAGCACTCACGAAAATAAGAACTAGACAACTACGAAATCGATCAATTTCAGAGTATCTCAGCAAGTGGAAGAACTTTCCCCTGAAGATTCCAATTGGGAGGATGATAATTTTATACAGAATCATCCAAAAATAATCAAGTGTTGAGGACAACACTTGTTTTAAGGAGAGGGGCATGTTAGGTCTCTATAATACTAGTGTATTCCCTTATTTTTATTGTTACTATAGCCCCCTTATTGTTATTGTTGTGCCCATGTAGTCCCCATATTGTTATTATTGTGCCCCATAGAAGCCCACTATTGTTATTATTGTGCCATTACATTGTTATTATTATGTCAGTTAGGATTATATTGTGACCCATTGGAGTCCTATATATAGAAATGAGGTTTTTTCATTTATATCATCCAAGAATTTTTCATCTATGTAATGTAAAGGAGGTTTCCCCCTCGAAGAGGCTGATTTCGAAGTTGTTGATCTATCTTTTCTTCTATTTTGTAAGTTGGTTTCATAACAAACAAACAAAAAATATGACAACTACAAAAAATTGTAATCTACAACCTAAAGATTAATAACACATAAAAACATTTAATGTTACACAAAAATATAATATTTACTAGATGAAATACACACACATTAAGTCAATATACTATAATTAATAAAATATAAAACTACGAATAATGTTAGGACTAACAAGTAATACAACACCTATGTTATTAGAATAGACCTTTCCATTATAGAAGATGACACATGAGATATTTTGGAAAAATTATTAACTGACAACTAATTATAAATTAATACACAAATTGAAAGGAAAGTATGAGCAAGGTATATTTATTATAAAATATCTACAACTGTCCCTATGTGTCATCCCTCCCCTCCATATAGAGATAAGCATTGCGTTTATAGGCATTTAATCTAACATCCATATATTGCTATTAATTATAACATGCTTGAGAATAAATTATTGTGAAGCCACCTACGAAATAGAGTGATTTTTAAACTTAATTATAGAATAACTTAGAACTAAGAACATGGAATCTTTCCTACTAAGCAAGTGATATCTCTTAACCAAAACATTAATTTTATAACTAACTTCATGCTTAAAATTGAATTGTGCACTTCATAAAACCCCAACATAACATTCATAGTTTCCACATCAATAGGATGTGATCATATTTTTGCATTAAAAAATCCATAACAAAGGTGTCACATAGATCCGAAACAATGAACATGTGGAAACAAGGAATATAACTAGCATACCCCTAAAGCAGGGAAAAGGAACGCTGAATAGTTCCATTATTTAAAAATTGGAGGATATGTATTATTGAAAAAGAAAAAATATTCAAAAGAATTTGTAGTGAGGGTAAATGTGAATGTACATAAAATAGAAGGATGTGATGCTCGAGTTTGAGCTATGTGGTCTTCGTTAAGCTACCTCCAATAAGTGTCACTAATGGAGTTCTCAAGAACAATAAAATGGTGAAATATAAAGAGAATCTTCCAATGACTATTGGTGTACAAGGAAAGAAATCATGTGACATAATAAGAGCTATCAAGAACAATAAAATGGTGACATATAAAGGGAATCTTCCAATGACTATTGGTGTACACGACAATAAATCATGTGACATTTTCGTGGCTCATATACAATTTCATTATATAGCATTTTGAGATCAATAAAATAATAAATTTAAAGGGAAGTAATGAATGTACTTCCTTACTCATGCCTCCATATTGTTCAACACTATGACAAGAATTTCGTCAACACAATGGTAGTACTTTGGAAAAAAATGGTTTGTATTAAATTATAATAATTTATAATGACCACCCAAAAATATCCTCTTTTTCCTGATCGGAACAATAAAAAAATATCTCCCATCTTTGGGAATTTCTCTAGTAATAATGGGCACAATTAATGGATTACAAACATCTCTAACATCTATTACATATCATTTGGAAGATTTCCTAACATACGATTTCTTTTGCTATAAAGGATGAGTATTTGAAAGATCAAAGCCAAAGGAAAAGAAGGAGAATGCAGAGCATCATCAACACGTTGTTGGATGTGTGATTCAAATCCATAGATATACAAACATAGGTATTTTTATTATATATATAATTTTGATTGTCATCAACATTGCATCTCCCCTACTATCCTTTCTATAACAATCACTTGAATGTGAAAAAATAGACATTAAAAAACTATATGAAGTTTAGCTTTAATTGAGGAAGAAAAAAAAAAGGGAGAGGATTGTATGTAAAAGGTACTAACATGGAAGTTTGTATTTTGATGGAAATAAAAATTTCTCTTACTAAATCCATTAAACCTAGGCTAAATTTATCTAATTATGTAATAGTACTAAATACAATAGTTCATTGTAGGAAAATTATATTATTGGAGACATGATGGAGATATCACGTTACAAATTTGGTGGCGTCATGTTTAACATTGCTACATTTGTATAATTCATAATACATATATGTTGTGAAGGCCAAAATCATATTGTAATTATCATCCATGTGCAATATTATTATATTTTTAATGCTTAACATTATTCATTTGCATTGAATTGATAATTTTTAATATGTATAGCTAGCTCTACCTACAAGTTGCACCATAGGGTTCTTGATTTCTATCTACCACTATAGCATCCAGTGTATTGAAAAATCAGTTCCAATCGAATATTCAGTAAGATAGTAATTTTACATAGTTTTCAATATTTTTCTTTCTTCTGCATCATAAATTCCAATGGTAGGCACTCTACCATACATGTGTGTGTCTATGCGAAATGGGCATTCTGAATAAAAAAATGTTATTAAGCTCATGGAATTGCTTACATGATTGCATAACACCGAAGTGTCCAACCTTGTTTATCAAGAGAGAATAATGTACTCATTTCAGAGCACCATCACATTATAATTTTATTTTCCCATATTTTTATGCCAGAGGGAAAACCAATTGCTACATTCTAATCTTTCTTCCATGAAACAATGTTTTAATTTCCATGTCTTTCTATAGAAAACATCACCAAGTCGTCCTAGTACTCCGCAGTCAAAATCTACTTGGCTCAACTACTGGGAAAGTCTAACCCACAAGTGCATGTGGGTCAGACCTTGACCTATAAGTAGCTTGTAGGTTTTCTTGGATAGCCCAACTCATTGATGAATAGAAATATCTTAGACTATGAGTCCCCAAACAATGACAATGTATGAGGCCACATGCTTATGATTTGATATCCTTATCTACCAATGAGGTGTTTTCAGTGTTAGTATTCACCAATAAGCTTTCATTAAGAGCTAGATATAAAGGTGATTAAATACAGGTACTATAAAATTGACATCATCTGACGAATATGTGTTGAGAACGGCTTAAAGCCTTTTTCACCTCTTTTGTCTTTTCTAGCTAATATCAAACATAAATGCCAAGAAGGGAAAGAAAAACCTTCATTTTAAAATATTTTTACTACAACCTACTCTAGTTGAATTTTCTCCAGTCATAGGTATCTGGAATCAGGTGCCTGTAAAATTATGAATTGGAAGGTGTTGATGAAAGGCATTTGGGAAATATCAAAGGATGCATTGTGTTAGAAGCTCTTTTCTTCCCATTTTCCTTCAAATATCCCCCTCCCCAACCTTAAACACGTCTACTGTGTTGTTGCAGGGGCCACCAGTGGAAACAAGCTCCATACTACAAGGTCTATTAGTTGCCTATATATACTCTACACATTTTTGTGAGACTCTACTTACAAACATTTACGCAATACTCTACTTTTTGTTTATTTGGGGTGTTTTTTTTTTAATTTGTAGAGAGATTACTATGGTTGGTGCCCTTGTTATCATGGCCTACTATGACACAATTTTTTTTTAAGAGTTTGCGTAGGAATGGAACTGACAACAAAAGAAAGCCAACAGAGATCCCTTCTCTATAGAAGTATGGGTTGACTACAACTATAATCTTGATTTTCTCTAGTATATCACTTGGCTTCACATAATTTATGTCCATGCTCAGTAGGTTGTGGAATTGGAGTTCATGTCATTGTCATTAGTAAGATACTTCGTTGCCAATCTGGTGTCTCATCAAGCACCCCTTCACATTCTCATCAACAATGCTACAATTTACAGAATGGGAGGTACACATATATGTGAATCATTAGTTGAGGACATGTTTGTTCTTTTAGGATCACGAAACATTGAGAGAAGTGGTTGATCACTAAACACTGAGAGAAGTGTTTGTCTCTAAAGACACCATTATTGGGATTCCACTTGTTACGGGACTGATTTACCTAAAACCTTTCCGTCTTTAAATAGGCTATATTCCACATGAATACCATCAGCTTTCTACCACTTGATATTGAGATCCTGAGGTTCTACTACTCTGCAATGGTGAGCCTTGTGTCAAAAGCTCTTTCCTTCCCATTTTACTTCAAATATCCCTCTCTCCAACCTTAAACATGTCTATTGTGTTGTTACATGGGCCGCAAGTGGAATCAAGCTCCATACTACAAGGTCTATTGGTTGCCTATGTATACTCTACACATTTCCGTGAGACTATACTTACATACATTTCTGCAATACTCTAATTTTGGCTTAATTGGGGTGCGTTATTTTTTTAAAATTGTAGAGAGCTTACTATTGTTGGTTCCCATGTTATCATGGCTTGTTGTAAAAAAAAAAATTCTCTAAAGCTTGTGCAGGAATGGAAGTGACAAACAAAAGCAAGCCAACAGAGATCCCCTCTCCATAGAAGTATGGGTTCACTATAACTACAATCTTGATTTTCTCTAGTATATCACTTGGCTTTGCCTAATTTAAGTCCATGTTGAGTAGGTCTTGGAACTAGAGCTCATGTCATTGTCATCAATAAGATCCTTTGTTTCCAATCTAGTGTCTTGTCAAGCACCCCTTCACATTCTCATCAACAATGCCAAAATTTACAGAATGGGAGGTATGCATATTTGGAATCATTAGTTGAGGACATATCTTTTTTGTTAGGATCACGAAACATTGAGAGAAGTAGTTGATCACTAAACACTAAGAGAACTGTTTGTCTCTAAAGACACCATTATTGGGATTCCACTTATCATGGGACCAATTTACCTAGAAAATTTGTGCCTTTAAATAGGCTATATTCCACATGAATACCATGGCAAAACCATGGATTCATGATTTGAGCTTCACCTGACCAAGTCAATTTTAAGAAAACCACCCTAACATTCTTGAGCATTCATGAGATTGAAAAATAACAGTCTAAGTAATTTCAGGATTCATAAAAGTCTTAGTACTGTGAATAATATTTTATATTTTTTATTCTAACTTCCCGAAAATATTAATCAAATGATTTCAATTAAATTCTAAAATTTTTCATACAACACAATGTTTTGATATTTTAAAATACCATGCTTGCAAAGCCACAACAGTTCTCCACAGATAGAAATGAGAAACATTTGAAAGTAAAGCTTCTGGGACCTGCACTCCTAACAATCCTCCTCCTACCTTTACTTCTCAAAGTTGGGGGTGCTTCAAGAATTGTTAATGTAAACTCTGTGGGATGATATTAATCAACCTTGGTGCCATGCTCTGGAATTCTCATGAAGTCATGCTTGATGTTTCCTAAGGTTTAATGCCCATCATGTCTTTATTATTAATGTGTCCAGGTTCACCGTTGCAGAGTAGTAGACCCTCGGGATCTCAATCTCAAGTCAAATAAAAAAAAATTCAAGTGCTTTCTTCTTATGGTGAAAGAAATATTGCTCACATATGTAAAACTATGACTTTTTACTACGCCAACAATTCATAATTGTTGATTTGACTATAAAGTTGTGTCTTAATACAAAAGGAAAAATAAAGTCTGTAAAGATTACAGTTGCATACGAACTTACAGGGGGGAGGATCTGTGAAGAGAATATTGTTCTTCTCCTTTGTATAAATAATAAACTGCAAGAATCCATTGAAGATAACATGCTTTCTAGAGACGAGGCAATACAAATATCAAACAACATCAACACCATTGAAATATCAATCAACCCTTTAAATATTATTCAGTAAACAATCGGGTTCAATTTTTTGTTCATCATTATTTTGCAAGAATGAACATGGAATGACTACCATATTATAATAATGGACAAGTAATAACTTGTTAGGGGATTAGATGGATCTTAGTGATTATAAGGGAGATGATGTATTTGACTGTATTAAAATGAGGAGGTTGTGACTTTTCCATACTGAAGGTTGCGTCTCAACACACATTCTAACGACGATTAAGCTCCCAAATATCATATGGCTCCATTGGAACCCTGACTTACTAAACCCAATTGAAAAATTCAACGACTCTACATGTGTTGGGGAGTGCATTAGAAACATTCACGGGAGATGGATCATGGGTAAACATAAATTTGTTGTCTTAAAAGTTTTTATGTATAGACCCTATTAATATTGCACGAAAATGTCTCCATTTTCTTGTTGGTGCAGTGCGGCCATTGGAGGAGGAAGACTGGACCCACATATCAACAGAAATATGACAGAGAAATTTCATTAGATGAAAAAATCAACAAATATATGGTAGAACCATTTCGGTAGACAAATAAATAGGTCCGGACTAAGGAAATGACAGATGGACAATAAAGAAATTGTGGCAGCAACCATGACTCTCAACAGTTGGCAGCCTGTAAGTTGTTCGATAGAATACACTTGGCAGTCTATAAGTGATTCTCGATAGACTACAGTTGGAAGCATGTAAGTGACTATGGACAAACGACGAAGCCTTGCAGTGAACCGATCCCTAAAAAAAGTCCTTCAGCGTAATCATTGGAACTCATGGATCCATAACAATGATTTTGTTGCAATAGAAACACCAAATGTAGTAGCTAGAACTTCATCGACCTTGAATAATGGTTGTGTAGCAATGAAACCAAAGAGATATGGAACTTGATTAGCAACATTCATAATTGTGTCGAGAGGCATATTCTACAATTCAATATGAGGGATATGTGCGATTTTTTCAGTGATCAACATGGAGTTGATACATGTCTCATTTAAAATAAAAATTAAATATTCTTTAAATTAATAAACAATTTCAGTTTAAAAAAACATATTTTGTTAGTTTTATTTAATAATATTATAAAATATAGTTCCTCTCTAATTGTGCTTGCTGAGTTGGTTTTCGATATTACTATTACAAACCAATATGAAGGAAATATGGCATAAATTATTTCAGTTTCAACCTTACTTATAAATAAAATATTTCCATGTCCATGTGAAATAAGATAATTTTATATCAACTTTTAAATAATTTTAATTAATTAAAACAAAAATATTGATATTATTCATGTTTTTGAATACATAAATAAACCATTTGAATATCCATCTTAGGTAATTTATTTTAATATCAATTTCAAAGAAAACATAAACAAACATATATATCCCTTAAATTTTACACTAAAAAAAGAGGTTTGCACCTTGGGAGATTTGATCCCTCTGAGAGCTTGATAGATCTGAAGTTAAAATGAATCTAAGTTAACTATAATAATATTCTTATCAATGTCATTATAAGATTAATTACCTATTCATAATATTAAATATTTATATTAATAATTTTTTATTTATTTCACTTTCAATATGATTAATATTAAGAATATGATGAAATGTTCACATAACTATATATAATTTTAATATTTTCAAAATATTATGACAATACTTATTAATCAATTAATAGTTTAATAACAATAATATTATTAGTTAATAGATTGTGATCATTTACTCATACCTTGTGGTAGTAGTTTCTTTTCCAACCTTTTATTATCAATTTTATTATAAGACTCATCTCTATCTTGTGTCTAATATTTTTCTTTGATATTTAATGAAATTTTGTCAATTCCAATCATAATATTAATTTCTATTTTTTCATAAAAAAAATATTTCAATTAATTCAACTTTTTTTATAGATTTCCTTCATCTAGTAGTTAACTTTTTTATTCTTTTTATTCTTTTTTGTGTTTTTTTTGTGTTACTAAAGATGGGTTTTCTCCTCAAAAGATTCGTTGCTTCATAAAAATTACACAGTTGATTTGAAGAGAATTTTTAGCAACATGACCTCCATGGATGAAATTTTTCATTCTCAAATTACGACTATAAAACCACATATGTTTGTCAAGTACAAAAAATCTCCATTTATTTCTATTGTAGTAGCTTCCAACCTCCTTAATGATGGATTATGAACATTGTGTGGCTCATCTAACATTGCTTTGGCCCTTGTGTTCCCAATCCTTAGGATCCTTGTCCATGGAATTCACCTCATGTTTTGATTGTGTGACCTTCTATAACCACGAGTGATATGGTATACCAAGTAAGTAGGTTCTTTTCATGTCATGCCATGCATCAATGTACCTAGGATTCCCCTTGTATCTTGTCCCCGGGGAGCTAATTCTTCGATCCATATTTGTTAAAGTGTGTTATCAATCCAAAAATATTTTTTACTATTTTATTTTCCAATGGAAGGGAGCTTATGATCTTCACACACTCAAATTTTTGAAGAAAAAAAATTATTTAGGAAACTTTTTCTCATAATAAAAATTCCCCCTTGGCTTACCAAAACATCTCAAAAAGAAACTCTACCATTTCAAAAGTTTTAATATATTATGAAATTATTTTAACTACAGAATTCAGATAAACATTTAATTTCTATAAATAAAGAGCCTTTCTCCCTTTAAATACACTATATTCCACATGAATATTTTGGGTCAATACCATGGGTTCTCATAAACCTAAAGCTAAAAAAAGATGCTAATTTTACCAAGAAAAGTTTACTTTAAATACCCAATAATAATAATAATAATAACAATTTTCCAAGGAAAAATCGTAACTTTCATTATGTTTAATATTTAAAATTTCATGTCATAGATGATTAATATCATATCCCAAAAAAGGTGATCATGGCTTACCACACTGCCAAAAATATATATACCCAAAAATGGATATAATAGATAAAGTAACTTGTCATGAAGTATATCTTTAGAAAGATTAAAAAATTTAAGCCTTATCATTCAATATGTATATGTTTACAAAAAATATAATTATCCTAAAAATGAATATAAGATATCATGTAGATGTTTCCCCCTGTGTTGGGTGATCAGTAAAAGCCCTATATTGAAATTGATAATGATCTGGGCCAATTTATTTTGTGATCATCCAAATACCAAATACCTGTTGTGCTACTTCCTTGGATAAACCGCGAGAAAGTTGATTCCTTTCCCTGTAAATATAATGACATAAAACATAATCAAAATGTAATTTTAATAAAAATTCCGTCCAACATATTTATGAGTGTGTGCACATGACATTCTTATTGTTCATTGAACCAATTTATGATACTTTTAGAATCGCCGAAGATCTGCAATTAACGACACCCTTTCTCAATTGAAAAGAGAAGGAGGATTCTAAGACTATTTAGTTCTACATAATTATTTGTACCCCTGCCTAAGCCCATTTTTAATTTGAAGTAATGGTTTTCATTTAGAGAAAGTATCGCACCACCACCACATCTACCTTGCTGAGATGATCCGTTGAAATATGCCCATGGGAACGTGTGATCAATAGTCTCATAAATTATATTTTGAGTGTTTTGATGATGATCTTCATCAGGAATCAAATTGTAAATTGTAATTATATGAGAAATGATAAGATTCCAATGTTTTTAAGAATCTTGGAATATTTTCTAATTTCTACCCAGCAAAATACCCCAGCAAACCAAAAGAGGAAAATTTCTAAGTTTTGGAGGTTGTGTCACGTCCCACCATGTCATCCAAGCATCATTGATAGAATTCCCCTACCATCTTATGTGAATATCCAATGCCCGATATAACTGATTCTAGATTTTCACAGAGTAAGGACAGTATAAAAATAAATGGTTGATAGTCTCCTCATTGCTTGGAGACATTGCAAACCAAGATGGACCCTGAAAAGATCTTTGCTTCAAATTTCCCTAGTAGGAACCTTATTTTCTAATGACCACCACATAAATAGTCTAGATTTTATCAGGATTTTCAATTTCCATAACAGTCTCCACCACTAGGAAATATCTTCAGGTTCATGATTTGCATATATAAATTGATAACCTTCTTTAGGAAAATATCTTCCTCGGGGTGAGTGAATCCATATGAGTACATCCTCACGATCAATTATTATAATATGAGATGCATATAGGGAATTTGTATAGTGAATCTAAACTTGATGCCATTAAGTTGGAAGATGAAGTTGTTGTGTCGATATCCATTTTTTCCCTAAAATAGAAGAATTATCCCTATCAACTATGTGGTCTTTTGTCTTTTTTCCCATGTTAGACATAATTTAAATTAGTTCCAGTGGAAGGAGGTATGAAATTCCATTTTCAAACCATTGATCAGTCCCAATATGAACCTTCACACCAGATCTCGCACACCAAGCTAACCTAGAATTGATGAAACCAAAGGAGTTTTGAACTGCCCTCCAAATCATCGAGATGTTTGATTTGTTCCTATTTGGAAGCCAAATCCAATATTCTAAAGAGAGTCGATCGATGTACTTTCTTTTAATAACTTCAATACATAGACTATCCAAGGATATCAAGGGTCATCCTAATTTAGCAGCAAAGGCTTGAGAAAAATAATATAAATTTTTCATCCCCCACCCTCCCCATTTCTTAGGGAGAGAAATTCGAGCCCATTTTACCCAAGAAAAAAATATGCCTTCCTTCTTGCCCTGCCATAAAAAACCACAAGAAATCCATTGGATTTTATGAAGGATACCCTTTGGTATCTGTTATCACTCCATCAAATTCCCAAGGCTGAGGAAGGAATCCTAACAGAGGTAACCACAAACCAAGCTTTTGACTTGGTATATAGCCTTACCAAGTCGGAGAGGGCTCTCTCCACAAAAATCACAACCAAGAGGGCTGGATGAAAAATATTTTAGGCTAGCTAAGAAATGCAGGGGTTTGTTTGTTTTGATTGGGGTTGGGCTCAATGAATGAGGACTAGGTCAAGAGGACTAGGTTAGGGAAATTGAGATGGAATTGTAGTCCATTGAATGGGGCAAGGTAGGTAGAAGGTTCAACATTTAAAGGTGATTTGGTGAGATGGTTTAAGATAGATGAAGATCTAGGAAGAGCATATGAGATGAGTTCTTCCTAAACTGAAGAAAATGGACAAATTGTGATAAATTTCCCAAAACAAAGCATGAAAAACATGTATTCTTCCTATCAACTTGAAATTTATCATATAATAGAGATGAAATGGTTTATGATCTTACAAAAAATTCATACAAATTATCACAAAGAAAAAACTATGCCAAACATTCATACCACATGAATCCCAAGGAAATAGCTGCAAATTTTCATTAATATCCAAGCCAAACTGGTTCTTGATCAATACACTAACATTCAAACTGATGCCAACTCCAACCTACCTCTAAAAATGATTCAAAATGTACTATATATAGGCCTCAAACAACCTCTCCCAACCTCAGGGGTCGAATCCATGAGAGGAGGAGCTGATCCACTAAAATCTAAACTGAAACCTAGAGTGTAGGTTGGTCAAAGTGACTCATCCCTAACTTTTGTGAACTGATTCATTACACCTCATTTAGGTCATTTACCTAATTTATTTACCCTAGGTAACAGTAAAAACACCATAATTACATTTACATCATGATTTACATTGGTAAAAATATGATTCCCCAAAGTAGAATTCAATTTTGTAGAAAAACTCAGAAAAAATCAGTCAATTGTAAAACGTGCAGTGCCATTTTACCCCAACTTTCAGGTTGTTTTTGACTGGGTTGTAGGTTTCAAAATTGGCTCCAATATAGCTTTTTGTAAATCCCGTCAAGTCTAATTTCCATAACTACCTTCATTTTTCAAAACGAAGCCCATTTTCCCTGTCAAAATTCATTTCTCCCAAGACTAGTCAAAACGTGCAGAATGAGGGTGCAGAAATGCAGAGTGTTGTTGCAGGCAACGTTTGGAGGCCTTTCTCAACTCCAAATTGATCTCATGATACCTCATTGGAAATATATTCAAGTTTAGGTGTCATTTGACTTATCAAGAAAGTAATTTGGACATTACATCTAGGAGAAAACGTGATTTTCCCAAGATCACTCCAGAAGTGCAACAACTCTCCTATGGCACCAGTATTTTTGAAATTTATCCAAAACCATGAAACCTTTATAAAAAATAAAGGAGGTTTTTCTTCCTTGAACTATTATGGGAAAAAACCTCTCTAATTTTGGAAAATCCATCTCTGTTTTGTCAGAAACATAGTTTGAAGCGAAACTGGCCTTGTGTGTGGCAAATGATTTGTCCCTTAAAATGAATTCTTGTAAAATGATGGAGGCATGATGTTTATGAGTTGGGATGGCTTCATACTCACTGAAATTAACTCCCTTATGCCCCTACTCAGAGGTATCTGATTCCATATCAAACCCTAGCTCAATGGGAGAGGAAATTAGGGTTTGGTGAAGGCAAAACAGGGGATTTAGGACCGCCTTGTAGAGGGAGGGGAATGAAGGGGTTAGGTGGTGTCTAAATTATTGGGGAAATTTTTGGGGATATGGATAGATGTTAGAGAGTAGGGGAAAGTGGAATTTCAAGGATTTAATGAGGGCAAGGGGTCCAAAAGGGAAAAACACATGCCTAGTCTCAAAAAGTATCAAATTGTAGCAATAGGCTAGGGCTTGTGGAAAAATGATGATTTTGAGGGATAGGAGTGATGTGAAGTTTTTAGGAAGGTATATTAAGGATATGTGAAGGTGTAAAGTCATCAAGATACAAGTTTTGTCGATGATTTAACCATGGAAGTCATGAAACCAAGAAAAATGCCCTCAAAAACCCTAGGAGAGGGAAATGAGCTTTCCAAGCACAATTGAGAGACAAATATGGTAAAAAAAAAGCCACTTAATTAGAAATGATATTTTGGAACCTGAAATTGTTGAATACCTTTGACTATTGCTACTCCTTCAAAATATGAATTTGATGGTGAAATGACCAACTTTCATGATTTTGACCCTATGACCTAATGATGGCACAACATGGAAGAATGAGTTGAATGATGACCATGATGACTATGGGAATCTTGGGAAATTTTTTTTTAAAATGAAGCGAGGTCAATGATAATGACAGATATGAGGTCAAAGCAGAGTAAAATAAGGTGGGATGGGTGGGATGCAAATACCAGTGCTAACATCAGCTCCAACTAGGGAAGATAGCTCCGAAGGAGGTGTCTAGAACCACATACCTCTTGGAACTCGTTGATCATTGCCTTCTTAGTTTGGGCATGGAGTCACAAGCAGCTGCAAACTGATCTTTATTTCCGAAATCAAACCACTTATACAAACTGAAAACGCACATATTGCAAACTTTAAACTAGATGTTGAAGGAGATGCATGTCCAGTAAGCTTATTACACACTTTTCCTACACTAATCGACTGATAATTTTGATGTTCTAAATGATACAATAATGCCAGTGCAGCCAGTCAAGCAACTGCTTATATACATTGATTTCTTGACTTTTTATTAAAAAAATTACAAATACAACTTGACCTTTTATCCAGAAAGCCCAAGTTGTGAAATGTAATGGCAACTCATCATACATTTTGATTTCATAGTAGAAACAAAGTTGGAACATCAAGCTGAAAAATACTTCCATATACTCAGCTACAGGATCATAGAAAACAAATTTCGTTTGTTGATTATCAAACAATTCAATAATTTGGTTGTCATGAGGAGGCTGCTCATATGGGTTGTTTAAATCAGACCTTGGTTGGAACTGTGTGATATCAATTTCATGTTCAAGAGCATAGCATCCTTCAATTTTAGAAACTAAAGGCATCTGGAAAAATTCCTCAGAAAATTGATTTTGATCTTGAAAATTTTAAGACTGAATTTGAACATCTAACATCCGAATGTCTTTCTCAATTTTGTCATAAAACTCCTCTAAAAAGTGAATTTTATCTCCAGATCTATATTTTCATGAATTTAGATAAATAGACAGTAAATTTGAGAAAGCCTCATCAATTTGATCATCATCAAAATTATCCTAGTATTCTTTAAAACCTACAATCGAGATAGGTTCTACCACATACCCTGTCATCTTGGATCAATTAGGTCACTGAATCTGCTATTAAGCTCTGAGTTCTTTTGATAGTTGGAGTTGCCATGAATGTCTTGACTCTGGATTCTTCTGCTAGTGGAATCTTTGGATCAATATGAAATGTGTGGAGTTTTCAGGTGGATGATTCAGCATTCTTATGTCCAACTGTTGTCCACCATCAACAATCATATCTAAGTCGTTGTCGTTCTTTCTTGGGGAAGATAGAGCTTTCGTTCTCTGGCAATGGTGCCAATATGTTATCACTCCGCCAGATTCCCAAGGCTGAGGAAGGAATCCCAACAGAGGTAACCACAAACCAATATTTTGACTTGGTATCTAGCCTTACCAAGTCAGAGAGGGCTCTCTCCACAAAAATCACAACCAAGAGGGCTGGATGAAAAATATTTTAGGCTAGCTAAGAAATGCAGGGGTTTGTTTTTTTTTATTGGGTTTGGGCTCAGTGAATGAGGACTAGGTCAAGAAGACTAGGTTAGGGAAATTGAGATGGAATTGCATTCCATTCGATGGGGCAAGGTAGGTAGAAGTTTCAAGACTTAAAGTTGATTTGGTGAGATGGTTTAAGACAGATGAGGAGCTAGGAAGATCATATGAGATGATTTCTTCCTAAACTGAAGAAAATGGAAAAAATATGATAAATTTCCCAAAACAGAGCATGAAAAACATGTATTTTGTCTATCAACTTGAAATTTATCATATAATATAGATGAAATGGTTTATGAGCTTAAAAAACATTCATACAAATGATCACAGAGAAAAAACTATGCCAAACATTCATACCACATGAATCCCAAGGAAATAGCTGCAAATTTTCATTAATATCCAGGCCAAACTGGTTCTTGATCAATACACTAACATTCAAAATGATGCCAACTCCAACCTACCTCTGAAAATGAGTCAAAATGTATAATATATAGGCCTCAAACAACCTCTCCCAATCTCAGGGTCGAATCCATGAGAGGAGGAGCTGATCCACTAAAATCAAAACTGAAACCTAGAGTACAGGGTGGTCAAAGTGACTCATCCCTAACTTTTGTGAACTGACTCATTACACCTCATTTAGTTAATTTACCTATTTTATTTACCCTAGGTAACATTAAAACACCATAATTACATTTACATCATGATTTACATTGGTAAAAATATGATTCCCCGAGGTAAAATTCAATTTTGTAGAAAAAATCAGTCAATTGTAAAACTTGCAGTGCCATTTTACCCCAACTTACAGGTTGTTTTTGACTGGGTTTTAGGTGTCAAAATTGGCTCCAATATATCTTGTTGGAAATCCCTTCAAGTCTACGTTCTAGAAATACCTTCAGTTTGCAAAATGAAGCCCATTTTCCCTCTCAAATTTCATTTCTCCCAAGACTAGTCAAAACGTGCAAAATGAGAGTGCAGAAATGTAGAGTGTTGTTGTAGGAAACGTTTGGAGGCTTTCCTCAACTCCAAAATGATCTCATGATAGCTCATTGGAAATATTTTCCAGTCTAGTTGTCATTTGACTTATCAAGGAAATTAATTTGGACATTCCCTCTAGGAGAAAACATGAATTTCCCAAGGTCACTCTAGAAGTGCAACAACTCTCTTGTGGCACCTGTATTTTTGACATTTCTCTAAAACCATGAAGCCTGTGTAAAACATGAAGGAAATTTTTCTTCCTTGACCTATTATGGACAAAATCCTCTCTCACTTTTGGCAAATTTATCTCTGTTTTGTCAAAAACATAGTTTGAAGCGAAACTGGCCCTGTGTGTGGCAAATGATTTGTCCCTTAGAATGACTTCTTGGAAAATGATTGAGGCGTCATTTTTATGAGTTGGGATGGCTTAATACTTGCTGAAATGAACTCCCTTATGCCTCTACTCAGATTTCTCTGATTCCATAACAAACCCTAGCTTAGTGGGAGAGGAAATTAGGGTTTGGTGTAGGCAAAATAGGGGATTTACAGCTGCCTTGTAGACGGAGGGGAATGAAGGGGTTAAGGGGTTTATAAATTCTTGGGGAAAATTTTGGGGATAGGGATAGATGTTATAGAGTAGGGGAAAGTGAAATTTCAAGCATTTAGTGAGGGGAAGGGGTCCAAAATGTCAAAACACAGGCCTAGTCTCGAAAAGTGTCAAATTGTAGCAATAGGCTAGGTCTTGTGGAAAAATGATGATTTTGAGGGATATGTGTGATGGGAAGTGTTTAGGAAGGTATATTAAGGATAGGGGAAGGTGTAAGAGCATCAAGATACAAGTTTTTTTGATGATTTAACCATTGAAGTCATGAAACCAATAAAAATTCCCTAAAAAACCCTAGCAGAGGGAAATGAGATTTCCAAGCACAACTTAGAGACAAATATGGTGAACACAAAGCCATTTAATTGGAAATTATAGTTTATAACCCGAAATTATTGAATACCTTTGACTATTACTAATCCTTCAAAATATTAATTTGATGGTGAAATGACCAATTTTCATGATTTTGATCCTATGACCTAATGATGGCACAACATGGAAGAATGAGTTGAATTATGACCACGATGACTATGGGACTCTTGGGGAAAATGTTTAAAAAAGAAAGCGAGGTCAATGATAATGATGGATATGAGGTGAAATAAGAGTAAAATAAGGTGGGATGGGTGGGATGCAAATACCAGTGCTAACAGTATCCAAGATCAGGACATCCAATAAACAGGAATGGCCTCCAAAATAGACTTGATGAGCACTAGTCTCCTCGCACGCGATAACCATTGATGACACCATACATTTATCAACATTTAATTTTTTTCCAATAGCCACAACTAGTATGTTACTTTATAATGATTTGGCTTGACTAAGAATCCCAAATATTTTAAACCCTCCTCTATTTCCAAAAAACAATAAGGGAACCGAACCTGTGCATATGCCATTTCATTTCAGGAACGACCAGTAGAATATAGTGCATATTTCTCCTGATTTGTTTCCATGCCATGCCTGTAGCTTTACTGAATAATTTCAAAATTTTATCAGAATCAGTTGTGTCTCTAATGGAACCATTCAGGAAAATGAGTACATCATCAACAAATAATATATGTGTCAATTCAATGTTTTCAACAATTTGAACTCCCTTCAAACAACCTCATTTTCTTTCATCTGATATTAGTTTTCTCAGGCCTTCCATGAATAATAAAAATAAAAGAGGGGATAGGGGGCATCCCTGGTGAAGGCCACATCCAACTTGAAAAAAAATATTAGTGGAACCATTTATTAGCACACTAAAAGAAGCAGATGTTATGCAACACATGATCCAATTTATAAATTCATTATGAAAACCCAAAGGAGTTAGTAACATTTTAAGGTACAACCAAGTGGTCCTGTCATAAGCTTTTAATAAATCAATTTTTAGAATCATACCTTTCAACTTCTTCACCGATAAGGAGTGAAGCCCCTCCTAGGAAACACCTATGGCTTCATGGATGTGTTGATTCTCAAGAAAATAAAATTGTTCCTTGGAGATGTTTTTCGATAGTATAGGCTTAATGTGATTGGCAATAAATTTCGCAATGATTTTGTATATGAAATTACACAGTGAGATAGGTCCAAATTCATTAAAACTCCTAGGATTATTTGATTTTGGAATGAGTGCAATGAAGGTGGCATTGAATGCCTCATACATTTTTCTCATCATTTTGCATTCCTCAACTAATTTTAGAAGATCCTGACCAATATATCATAAAATTCAAGAAAAAAATTGATTGGCCACCAATATAGACCGGGACTCTTGTAACTTTTAAACCACTTTAGAACTGCTTCAAGGTCTCCCATAGTGAATAGCTTAAACAATTCATTATTTTCATCTTCATCGACAAAACGTGGAAATAATCTTGCAACCCTAATTTCTGAGCTAACGATGCTTCTATCGGAGAGAAAAACAAAGACCAAAAGTGTAGAGTGCCCATTCATGCCAATTCCCTTAAGGTTTAAGCTTTTTCACCAAATGAGCTTTCCAGGGAAAAAATAGTGCTTATTGCACTTCGACCCCTAGCAAATAGCTGAAAGAATTTTGAGTTTTCATCCCCTGCCTGTATTCAAATTGGTCGACTCTACAAGCATCAGATTTCCTCCTTTTCTTCCAATCGCCTACGCTTATCATCGTCTAGTTGTATAGCATAAGCTTTAATTCTAATGTGGCATATCCACCACTGCCAGATTCTTCTAATCTTTCCAATTCCTCCTCAATTATATAATAATAATACTAATACTACTACTACTACTACTACTACTAATAATAATAATAAATAAGTTTTATTATTATTATTATTTTAGTTTGAAGTTATTTTTTAGTTTAACTTAGAGTTTGTTTGTTTTTTTTTTTGCATTAAATAACATCACACCATATTTTCCATATAGGTCTGGAAAGCACATCCTAGTGCAATAATATTATAATAACATTAAGAAGAATATTATTATAACCAATATAGATCTATCTTAACTTCAAATCTATCAAGTTCTAAGAGGTATAAAATCTCTCATGGTGCCAACCACTTTTTGAGTGCAAATCAAAAGAGATTTTATCCCTATAGGTGCTTGATAGATCCAGAGTTAAGATGGATCTAGGTTGGTTTTTTACTTTCAATTACTTATTCTCTTCACACATCAAAATATTTTATTATGGTTCATATATATACAACACAAGGGTTAGATCAAGTGGTCTAGAGCAAGATGTGAGGTTCTTTGATATTATTGCTAGTTGTTGATGATCAAATATTCAACTCTCTTAGATTCCCTTGGGTCAAGGACCTTTAATTGGGGCCGAACGTTTACTTGTTTTACCATCCACGAAATATGGAGAAGTACTCGAGGATTTCATGTGCTTTCATTCCAAGTAATATGTGTGTGTGTATTCTCTAAGGTTGATATTAAAATAAATTAGTTAACATAGATATTCAAATTCCTTCCTAATAACAATAATAAGAGGAATATGTGTAATTATTCCAATTCTTATTATAAAATTAATATGTGACAAGCCTCGAGGGTTAGCTCAGTTGGTTGAGTCCCCATAATTAAACACCTCTTCTATTGAGAGGTCACAGGTTCAAATTCTCTCGAAACTTCCGAGGTGAGGCCTTGTGTTTGAGCAAACGAAAAGTGACCCCTTTAAGTGGATATACATGGAATAATATTCTGTGGACATAGTGAGTCATAGATCTATGAGAATTGTGAACTACATAGAAAAACACACCATTCTCTATTAAGAGGTTACATGTTCAATTTTATCGACACTTTGAGGGTTAGTATTTGTGGTGGAACTAGTATGAAGTGATCCCTTTGGGTGGATCTACTTGGTACAAACATTTCGTGTACGCATCGGTCATTGATTTCTGGGGTCTGTGAACCACATAGAAAAAATATCCCCAAGGGTTAGTGTTGTCCTTTGAGATGATTATGGTCAATAATCATGCCAACGCATCTAAAATGTTTTGTTTGTGTTTTGAAATATTTGGAAGACCAATGCATAAGATAGATTTTAATCAAACAGTCAAGGTTTTTAAATCTTGCAGATAATATCAATAATTATAAGTAAAAGTTGCTTGTTCATCTCATACATTGATTAAGATTTTATGATTTCGATTAAGTAGACTTATGTAAGAGAATATGATTATTAAATATTCAGATTGAATTATTCAATAAACCATAAGCTTGAAAAAATTTAAACAATGTTTCAAAATTCAACAAAATATATCTAACATCACCAAGATACTCACGATTTATTGATTAAAGGGATTTACATTAACAAATTGTTAAGTAAATCATTCTTTATAATAATTATAACTTCAGGAGGAATTATAAGATTGCTGAAACACAGTCAAACTCACCTAGTTATCTTGATAATAATTAAATATATGAAGAAACAAAATGATTGAAAACTAGAAAACTCATAGAGAAGATAGAGCTGTGCGAGATAGATTCAGAATCCTGCTTGTATTATTGATGATCAAAAAGACTTGTTACAATTTCTTCTTTACAAAATCTTATCATCCAAGGGTGCAACCCTTCATAACTCATGCTAAGAGTTATTTATACTAATTAAAAAAACTTTTAGAAATATCTTAACTGATTTACAATAATAGAATAGGAAGAATAAAAGAAGGAGATAGATAGATGTAGTGTCTTTGTTCTTCTGGAGGTTGTTGATGTTTCGACCCTTTTTTGCTGAAAGTTGTTGCTAACTTGTCCTTTTTTGTTGGAGGTTGTTGTTGACTTGACTCTTCAAAATCTGATGTGCTAGCATGCTGCAAAAATTAATCTTTTACTCGATGGTTTCACAAAACTTATCCCACTGATCTTCACTTGAGATTTCTACATTCATCATTTTCCTGACGATTTCATCCACTTCAATGAATCTGTCAAAAGTTATTTTTTGGATAAATAACTGTTTGATTTGATGCTGAATAATCAAATCAAATTGTAAAGCTTCAAGGAAAGGTCTGCCTGTAATGTGACCTTTGATACCTGCAAACTTTGATTTGTCTATTGCAATTATATAGAACTTTGTGAAATAATCTTCTAACTTGACCAACTTATCTTTTTTCAGAAAGAAAACTTGACCAACTTATCATCTAATCCAACTAGACCTGGCAGACCTTTATGATTTAAAACATTAAATTTAGTATGAAACCTTTGAACAATAACATTTAAGGCTTCACACTTGGTCTGCAACTGGTTTATCAAGTTCCTTTCCTGCAAAACCTTCTTTATCTCCAAAATAGTTGCAGTCCTGCCTGAGATACTGATTGCTTCCAACTACTTTATGTTTTTTGAATTAAGAACCTTGATCATATCAGAAGTTTCACTTGGCTTCTTTTGAAGTTGATCCTTCTGTTCTTGAATTTTTTTTTTTGCATTTGTTGATGAGTTCCTACTACTCGAAGATGATCTGTATAGATGGCCATATTTCAGTTATGGACTCGTTGATGTTTTCCCAAATACTCTGCTTGGTTTCTCCTAAATTTGATGACATTAGAGATTCACTTTCCAGTTCTTTAATTCTAATTTCCAACTGATGATTCTTCTGCATTTCCTCTAGATAAAAATTATCATTTTTAATCTTTTGTGACTCAAGAAGTTGAAACTTCTAATGTAATTTCTCATGTGCTTGTTTCTCATTGGCAAAATCTTGAGCCAGTTGTGTTGCATCATTTATGTTCAAGACTGCTGAGGTTTCTCCACCTGTAGAAGATGTTTGAGTTACTTGGAGTGTTGATTTCTCTTTCAGCAGTTCTTCAATTTTTTCTTCCATTTTTCTGATCTACATATTTTGATCAATAATTAATTTAAGCATCTCCTCCTTGTTAGATTCACTTTGTGCCATCTCTTTAGTCTGTGGGTCTTCAGTCGCGGGTAGCTTGAGTTGTTTTCGCAGAGCATCAATGTCTACATTTTTCTTCTTGATGATTTATTTAGCTGCCTTGCAGCTCTTAGGATCATATCCTACTTTTAATACAAGTTCTTCCAACGTCTTTATCATGTTGTCTTTAGCCAAACAAGACAATTTCTCAATATTCAACTGAGATTACATATTTGACAGTGCTACTTTCGATTTTGAAAGAGACATAGTTGTTCTAGTCATGGTTGAAAATAGCATTTCTCTTGACTGCCTGTGCATATCCATCTGGTCAATTGGATGTATGTGTCTTGTATCAAATGAGAAGGCATTATTATTATACTCAACATGTGTCTTTGGAAATGGCACTATTGCTTGCAGAAAGGTCATATGCATCCTGCCTTTCTAACTTTCAAAGGTAGTGAGAATCCCGTGTTGTGACGTAGATGTTTGTTTCCAAAATTGGTTGTAAACATCTGTTTTTAGTGCTTCATTCTTTTGCTTGATTTCTAGAAATTTGGAGAAAATATTATACTCTTCTGAAGAGTTGGCATCTTAATTTTGGATGATCTCTAGTGGCTCTCTTGCAGGTGATTCTAATGGAGGAGTTTGAGGAACATTTTTGGATGTGGAGACTTCAGTATCTCCCAAATCTATGGTCTCTGGTTGTTTATCTTCTGAAATAAAGAAAGAAGCAAGCCTTGGTTTCTTATGTTGTAAGATGAATCCTGTCATAATTTCCTTGGAATGTGGTGTCTCTTCTTTGACCCTTTCATCTGCTTCTTGTAAACTACCTTATACCCATTCATCCTTGTTCATGTACTTATCTATTTTTGCTCTGGAGGTATGAGTGTAAGAGGTTTCATTGAGTTCAACCCTGAGAGCAGAAATAATGACATGGGGGTCATATGACCAAGTGAAACTTGATTGAAAACCCATCTTCTTTAATAGTGCATATGCATCAATACCAACTTCTCTAGTATTACAAATGAATGATCCAAAACTGGCCTTGATTTTAAACTAGGCTTTCCTCTTTCCTGAAACGAAATGAAATTCATCCATATTTAACATCTGTCTTATGTACTCTAAGGAGAAAATTCTCATAGGCACATATTTTGGAAGTTTTTATGGTGGAAGCTCGCAACCATACACCCTGATGCCTGTATAATTTTTGTACAAATACAAATCACCTGTTCTTACTTGTTCACTGAGGTGCAGAATTATTTTAATGTCTTCTCTAATTCTAGGCTCTAATGAACTAGTAAGGAGCTGCCTGACTGGATGAATGAATGAGTCTATGAATTCTAAGAAAGAGGTGGTTATTGACGAAGCTATGACCAATTATGTCCAGTGAATCATTGATTGATTCACTCCCTGCGCGTCTTACTTGTTGAAGTGAATGGGAAACACATGGGCTTGCTAAAACAAAAATCATATGAATAATCACAGAAGAATAATTAAATTCTCCTTATGTGTTGAAGTTCATGAATTTTTCATGTATAATATCTGCCAAGAAATGGATGTAATGGTACATAAAAAATGGTGACTTTTCAAGGCTGAAGATAGATAAGAAACCTAGGATGGGTTCATCAACGGTTTCATCATTTGGGTATCCTAACAGATAAGAAATAAGGGATATGTAGTGTTTGGAAGCTATAGTAAAGATGGAGGATGAATATGGGGGATTTCTCTTTGGTAAATCTGCATCCTCAGGTAGAAAGATGTCAAATATTTGATCTCTCTGAGGGAAGGATAATTTGTGATAAAGATCCATGAGGGCAGCAGGGGAGAAATAGGATAAGGAGTCATAAGGAGGGATGAGAAGCATCTAGTTAATGGTTTCAGGGGATATGGTGATTAGAACGTTCCCATTCTAAGCCACCACTGACCTGGTTATATGGTCATACTGCTTCTGACACCAGGTAATTAGATCCAGGAATGGGTGAGTTTGAGGGAATGAAAACAAAGGAAACATAGATTCCAAAAACCTGATAGGGTCTTGGTTATCCATGTGCTTCTGTTTTAGCCACAAATGTAGGTCGTAGAAATCAAATTCACAGTGACAGAAAGTACTTTTAAAATAGGTATCGACTAGGGGTGTGAGATCGAGATTGATTTGTGGAGTTGCAGGAATGTTTCCTGCAACAGATTTGGTAGCTTCAAGAATGACCTCGGAAGCTGGATGAACGACCTCGGATATGACCTCTGTAACACTATCGACATTATGGATTTCTTTTGTCATGCGTTTCTTACCTTTACCTTTCAGAGTCGTTTGTTTCTTCGTTTTGGCCTTAGGTGCCATGTTTCACTGGTATAGACTAACATAGGATGTTAAACTCGGGTTACAGAAGCGATGACAGGGTTTCCGGAATATGAAGGGGAATTACATAAATGATAATTCATTGTAGAATGAAAGGGAGGAAGAAAGAAATTTAAAGGTGAAGGTAAAGTAATGAACGAGATATTTTTGGAAATTTTATGGACTACGGTTTGGGTTTAACGATCGTGGCTAACAATCAAATGAGTTTTAACTACATAACGGTATGATTAACGAGTATAATGGAGCGAATTTATTGTCTAACGGGGCGATTAACGAGTATACTGGAGCGCTAGGGAGTAACAGACAAATGATGTGGAGGGATATGACTCATTGACGGATCAACGGTTCTGGCACAAACAAACGGTTGTGAGGATTGAAAACCAGAGGTGGATTTCAAGGGGGGGTGCCTCTTGGTTTCTTGTTTTAGGCAAAGGGGGTGCGAAGTCACACGGTGCTGCCACGTCGCGGAAAAGGGTAGTCATTAAAACCAGAGTTCGGATCCCCCCCCCCCACCCCCCCACCCCCCCCTCCTCGCATTATCAAGAAACAGGCGGAGGGGGTGCGAAATCGATCTCCGCCATAGATCCGAGGGAAGCTCAAGATCTACCGTCGAAATTTTCAAGCGCTTTATTCTCCTTTTGATTTGACTGCTTTTTCGTTTAGTGACCTTATAATAAAATCCATATGTGTGCATATATATTAATTTAACCAATGAATATTAAACCCCTTTTTCAAAGTTTTAAACATACATGAATTAAAACTTTACATTTTGAAAATCTAGCGCATTTAAACAAATAGGCATTATTATTTTGATCACTAAAGCATTAACATTTTTATTTCATTCTTCCCTAACATTTTTTTTTTCCTCCTTTATTTAGAGAAAACTATCCTATCATTTTTTCTAGCATGGATGTAATAAAATATATTTTTCCTAACATTTTTTAAAATTTATTTTTTCATCCATATTCTAACTTATAGCATTTTATTTTTATTTTTTAAAATACCATGCTAACTTATCAAAAACAAATAATGTTACAACACTTAGCACAATTGGTCGAATCCCTATCGTTAAATCACCTTTGCTATTGAGGGGTCACAGGTTTAATTATCTCAATAATCTTGGGGTCATGCTCTATGGTTGAGTTGGTAGGAAGTGATCTTTTTGGGTGGATATGCTTGGTGTGAACATTCCGTAGACGTAGCAGTCACCAATCTCTAGGGTTTGTGAACCACATAGAAAAAAATTAATATTTGACATTTAAAAAATATTAATAGTAATTGAAAAATTTAATTTACATCATAAATAAAATATTTCAATATGTAAAATTAAGTAATATTGAAATGTATTTCATGAAAAAAAAGCAACTTTAATTTAAAGAACATATATTAACTAAACTATTTCAATATAACATTTTACATAATAATAATAATACCACCATGTATGTATTATATAAAGTAATTGAAAAATTAAATTATTATTGTTATACCATTTCAAATATTAAAATTTTATACTTTGGCCATCATTTAAGGGTTAATTTTGAATCTAACAAATATTTGTTGGAATTGCATGTTTAAGCTATGTTGTTAACCATGATTCATATATATATATATATATATATAGAGAGAGAGAGAGAGAGAGAGAGATTTATGTTAACCATGATCTATCAAGTTGTCAAAGGGATCAAATCTTTGGAGATGCAAACCTTTTAAGTTTTGGATTGTAAAAATGGTTTGCACCTTAAGATATTTGATCCTTCTTGGAGCTTACTAGATCCTTGGTTAAGATGGATCTATACTAGTGTAAATATCATTAGTTGTGTCTACACTTGACCTATTGGCACAAATTGTCTATTCAGCATTATGCACTAATGATTGAAGTCCCTAAATTTAATGAAAAGCTTAATTTTTGGAGATATTTTGTTAATATAAATTGAGTGAGGTGAAAAAGATATTAGTAAAACTCATAAAAAAATATTAAGAGGGAATTAGTAAATTTTTCCTAACATATACCAGATTTTGTATATTTCTTTAATATTTCCTCCACCCTCACCATCTTTCTCCACTACACAAATAATTAAAATAGAATAAACCAAAATGCATTTCAAATACACATTAATCCTAACCACCACCATATAATATACTTAATTTACATTTTATTAAATAAAAGTATGATGGATAGTTAAAAGTGATGATCATTAAAACATAGTTTGTTATTCAATGCTTTCTCACCAAGGCATATGGTTCGCTTTATTGGGACCATCACCCACTTCTTATTCTCTTGTGTGTCTTCTTTCTTTAGAAATTCACACAAACAAAGCCTTTATTTTTGATTTATTGGCACCATGACCCACTTCTTATTCTCCATCTCTTTCTTTCTTTTTCAAAATGCACACCAGCCAAGCCTTCACGTTTTCTTTATTGGGACTATCATTAATTGTGTACCCAAATGGCTTATTGGTAGAAATTGTCTATTTATCATGATACATATCATGATACACGAATGACTAATGTCCTTGAAAATAAAAGGCTTAATTTTTAAAATTAATTTGTTAATATGAATAGGGTGGGGCACTTTGTTTTATTGGGACTATCATTAGTTATGTACCCAAATGGCTTATTAATAGAAATTGTCTATTCATCATGATGCACCAAAGACTAATGTTCTTGAAAATAAAAAGCTTAACTTTTAAAATTAATTTGTTAATAGGAATAAGGTGGGAGAAATATATTAAGAAAATAATATTAATAACAATAAATAAAAAATAATTAGTAATTTTTTTTATAATATCTCCGACTTCCTCCCTTATCATCTCGTCCCCTATTTCTTTTAATATGAGAGATGATTAAGATAGAAAAAAACAAAATACATTTCATCTCCACGCTATTCCTAACCACCTATGCTTAATTTCAATTTCTAACAAATTGATCTTGTGCAACTGAAACACATAGCCTTCACTTTCGCCGCTTTATTGGGACCATTAGGTACCCACTTCTTATTCTTCTTCATCTCTTGCTTTCTTCAAAATTGACATATTTCCTCTGCCATAGGCGCATAAATGCGCCCAGGCAGGAAATAAGGCTCGCCTTCACTTCTGCTTTATTGGGACCATTCCCCGCTTTTTATTCTTGTTCGGCTCTTCTTTACTTAGAAATTCATGTGAACCTTTCCTTCTCTCTTTCTTTGTTCTCTGAAAGAAATGGCATATTAGAATTAGTTTTCGCATCAACTTTAACCATCTCCTCCTGCACGCCAATAAATGATTCGCATAAACTTTCACCATTTATATTGTGAACATTGCTCAATGCTCCTCCTGCAATGCTATATAAATGCGTAAACGCTGTTTCAGTGATTGCTCATCACATTTCATACACGCAATCCACCTCCCTTCCTTTCTGCACTGCTCTGCTCTGCTGTGAGGCCACAAGGACGTTAAGAAAGCCATGGATCTCTTCCCTCTAGTCTTCCAAGTTATGCAACTGAAGAAGGATGTTTTTGATGAGGAAAACTGTGAAATTTTGCAGACTGATTTCATGCCTATATTGGACGATCTTCTGCTCGATATTATTCCCGTCTTCCAAATTGAAGGTAAAGAGGTCTTCAAGATTTGGTTGCAGCTACTGCATAATTTCCTTACAGACGCGAAGAGTATACTCCATCGCTACAGTCCATCACAACGACAACGGTGCGTGGAATATCTCATGTGCAAGCCCGGGAGAGTCTTCAAAGAAATCAAAGACTGGAAGCAACTTTTTGTTTACCTCTTACAAGGCCTTCAAAGAGACCTTGCAGTAGTCCTTAGTGGTCGCGAGGCTGTAATCGCTCCACTCATCGCTACAGTTATTCCATTGATGAAGGATGTTATTGAGGAGGACGAAAACCGTCGAGTCTGCAAAGTGAATTGAGGCCTCTGGAGTCTGTACAATCTTCTGCTCGATGTAAGCGCCGTCTTCCAAGATCAACACAAAGCTGCCCCAGAGGCCCTCAAGATTTGGTTACAAGTGCTGCAAAATTCCCTGACAGAGGCCAATAGCATACTCCATTGCAGCAACGATCCAAACGAGGGGCGACACTACGAACAAGTCAAAGAATGGAAGGTAACTTTTAATTACCTCTTTGGAGGCCTTCAAAGACACTTTTCACTGTTTGTTACTGCTGACCTGATTGTCAACAGAGATCCAATTCCTGCTGTGACCACAGAAGAGCTAGAAAAACCGCTCTCTAAAGATGAAGCGTGGCAGTTGTTCAGAGGAATAGCTTTCAAAGACAACCCTGTTCCTACAGATATAGAGGAGTATGCTCGAAATATTGCGGACGAGTGTAAAGGTTTTCATTTGGCCATAACCTTAGTCGCCGCAGCAATGAGCGGAAAAGGTACAGTACATGATTGGGAGACCTCCTTATCTTCCATTAAAACTTGTGCAGATTCTTCTCCTGGGCCAAATACTCTGCATCCGGAACTCTACGGACTTTTAAAATGGAGTTATGATGCATTTCCCAATTCACACGTCAAGAACTGCTTCCTGTATTGTGCCATGTATAGCAGAAATGCAAGTATCAATGTGCGGGAATTAGTGCAGATGTGGGTTGCAGAGGGCCTAGTGAGAAGCAAACAGAAGAACCATTTAATGGACATGGCCATTGGGTAAAGCTACGTAAACGTTCTTGTAGATCGTTGCTTCTTCCAAAAGACTACTACAAGGGACCAGGATCACGTGGGTGACTGGCCTGTTTGGCTGTATCCAGAGAGACAATGTATAAGAGTTCAGCATGCTGTTCGTGAGATGGCAGTATATATTGGCGAGGAGGAGGAGAATTTTTTATTGAAGGCAGATCAAGGGCTACAAAACTTCCCAACAATATTTCACAATGAGGATTGCAAAAGGATCTCAGTTTTGAGAAATGATATTAAAAGTCTCCCTGCCGAGTTCACATGTCCAAAACGGGTGAGTCTCATGTTATCTATTAATGATTCAATTGAAGAGGTTCCACCAGGATTCCTATTAAGTTTGACGTCTCTGAAGGTTCTCCATCTGCAGTCGTGCAGTATAAGATCAATCCCATCGTCAGTGGGGCAACTAAAACATCTTGAGTTTCTCAGTTTACGAGAACTCGAGAAAATCAGGGATTTTCCGGAAGAGATAGGCAATCTTTCTTCCCTTCAATTTTTGGATCTTAAAGGTTGTTTCAGGCTACAATCATTGCCCGCTAAGATCGGTGACCTTAAAAATCTCAAGCATCTTAGTTTAAACAGCTGTGGGGGGTTAAAGGTGATTCCACATGAATTCTCCCAACGGACTTCATTAACCACACTGGACGCATGGGGAGTTGAATTAAGTGTGAAAGCAGAATCAGAAGAAAGTATTTGGAGATTGAAGGGTTTGAGAAATCTGGCGATGCTGAGAATACAAGTAAATGTAAGATCATCAGGAATAGGAGAGGGCATAATGGGGACATGGCTGGACATGAGGCACTTACACTTCATCTCCTTATCTTCCGCAGGACATGAAGGAGATGAGTAAGCTTCAGCTTTTTGCAATGAAGAGCTACAGAGGGTCAAGTTTGCCAGATAACTTTTGCAAGTTCAAACATCTACGAATTATACAAATCGGCAACCAATATTTCCACTGCTATTGAGCGGTGGCAAATACACTACCCATCGTTAGATTTAAAATTGTTTAAATCTAACTGTGAGCAGTGTATCTGCCACTGGGTCGATAGCTGTGGAAATAAGCTTCGCCCAATTGGACAGATGCTGGGAGCTACGGGAGCTCTCACCGTTGGAACGGGTGCCAAACCTGAAGGCTCGACGGTTGGGTTATTGCGATGGTTTGAAAGAGTTGGGAATAGGGAATTCTGGCGGATTCTTAATGTTAGAAATATTGGTTCTGCATAGGTTAAATAATTTAGAAAGCATTGGGGAGCATCAAATAATGGTGTATGGAACGAAAGTACACTATTCAGACTCCGTATGTTGAGTATAAGAGATTGTCCAGAGTTGAAGAGATTTCCTAGGGAGATGCACAAGTTACCCAATTTAACTACAATATTTGCCGACGAAGACTGGTGGCATCAAATAATTTGGGAAGATGGTGACACGAAAATACGCCTTCAGAAGTTATATAAAGAATGGTATTATCTGTAATGTACAGGCAGGGTAGGGCCTCCGACATGGGAAGAGAAGCATCTGATAGAGTAGAATGAGGTTTGGAGGCATTGATGGGCGCCAGTCATCCATACATAAACTCTGTAATGAGGTCTGCAGGCATTATGAAAAAGTTCTTTAATTTTGAATTAAATACCCTTGCAAATGTAATACACACCTTTAATTGTTTGTATCAAAGATATATCATTTTTGAAAAGGCTCTCTCTTTCTTAGTTTTTCTATACCAGCTGTACTCTTTATTATTTGTTTCTATATGAGCTCTCTGTACTTTTTATTATTTATCATTGTAATTCTGGTAATTTATATAATTTTATGTAAAATATCTTTAGTTTTATATAATTTTATGTAAAATATTCTTAGTTTTTTTTATACGAGCTCTATGTACTATTTATTATTTGTTTCTATTGTATTTTTTATTCTTAGGTTGTTTTATACAAAGTCTCTGTAATCTTTATTATTGGTTTCTGTACAGCTCTCTGTACATTGTATTATTTGTCATTGTAATATATAACTTTATGTAAAATAGATTTTTTATAATTATTTTATATTAAAATTATTTAACGAAAGATATTTAATTTAAAAAATAATAATAATAATAAAATTTATAATTTGTTTAACTAAATTTTAGTTTTTTATTTAAAAAAAAAAATTAAGATAAAAATAAGAATGATTGTGCTTTTTTTCAATCTATCACACTTCATTTTTCAAATTAGCTCAGAGCTTAACAGTGAAACTAGTAATGCAAATTGCATTTTCATAATTTAAACGCATTTACATTAAAGTTATTATTATTTTTTTCATAAGTTATTTTTCATAGTGTTATATAATTTTTTAATCAAAAAATTTTAAACATCTTTAATGTAAATTTGATTGTTTAAAGACAAGCTCAAGAGATTATGTAAACTTATCAATTTAACGGTCCAATCCAATACTTTTTTTTCTACTGCCAAGTATACCTTAAACTTAGGGCTGGTAGATGTCCATTTATATATATATATATATATATTGTTTAAATAAAAAACATTGGGATGTCAGATTGAAGCCACATGAGGAAATGGCGTTGCTAGGGTTTGCAAAGGTCGAATGGGGCGCCAAAACATAGGATCTTAGTGGTTGCGGCTGAGAGGTGCCAGACGTTGGCAGGATGGGGATTCCTTGTTGGACAGAGACAACTGCAGAACCACAAACAGAAGTTAAATGAGTTAAAACCCTCAGACCTGTTCAGAAATGGGAAGAGGGCAATGGAAAACCCAGAATGCTAAGATAGCAGCCTTTTGTATCAAATGGTGGGGTTCTTTTTTTATCCACGAATCGAGGCTTCCGAATTTTAGTTGTTCGACGGTTTGACCACTGGTTACACGAGCGTTCTCTAGTTCCTGGAGATGAGGTTACTTGATACTTGCTTTAGGATCCTCATTTTCAGTCGGTGCGGCTGTTGGTGATTGGGCTCGACCTGCTGGACCATTATTCACTCAGGAACCAATGGTTGTCTCCTTCATTGGTGCAGGTTTTCTACCATCGCCCCTCTTGGTGCAGTGGTGATCAGGTGTTCAGTGTAAAAGCTAAAAAATGAAAGTGCTCAAAATTGAATGGAAACTAAACGACAACAAATTATGCATTGCCAAGAATCTAACGCAATTTGTTTCATCAAAAACGGAGTCCGGATGAAGAATATGGAGCCTGTTGTTCGTTTTCCAAAAGAGCTAAAAAATTTGCAGAACATGACAAAATGGTGACATGGCAGCCCAATCAGTAGAATAGGAATATTCTTGGAATAATATTTAGTTTTGTCCAATGACATTGTGAAAAGTGTCACTACAAGATTCGCCAGCTAGTTTTGAAGGTGAAATTATTTTATATTTGCTCCTAAGGTCGAATTTGATTTTTTTTTTTTTATATGGGGACAGTCCAACCACGGGATGACATGTGGTGCAGCGAGATGTGGCCACGTGCCCCCTCTGGTGGACATAGGTTTCAAAGATTGGTCAAATTTCATTATAGTTATATGGTCGAATTTCATTTTATATGCCAAGGTCCGCATTGTATTACAAAGGAAGGTGGGAAACCATACATTATGGTTCAAATTCCATACAAATCAGACTCCAATTTTTTATTAATCCTAATGTTGGATTGGGGTCGGATATGGTATATTATATACTGTGAAAATTCATATTATAACCAAAGTCTGAATGTGTATCAAAGGTCAAAGTTTTTGCATATATATCGGTGGAAAAAATTTATGCACAGATTGGGAGGAGGTCGGGGCTCAACCCCACGACCTCCTCCACAACAATCCACCGGCTTACAACTAGCCCACACCATTAGTCCTTGTTATGTATAGGTTGCGAGTGATATTTCAAGTCAATGGTTCGCATAGGCGAGGGTATGGAGGGGGCCAACCCCCGCCCCACAAGACTTTGTGATATAACCAGAGCAATGGAGTTCCATAAGCGAGCAAATTAAATATTAATATGGGTTTATTAACCCATAATCCATGATCTAAGCCCTAATACATATGTTAATCTGGATTATTGTAAAACTATGCTTATAGCGCTAATCCATGCTTATTGGAAGTTAATCTAGTTTATAAATTAATTAAACTACATTTATGTTGGCCGAATTTTTGGTGGAGCCACCAAATCCGGAGCTTCCCCGAAATTTGGAGGCCTTAAATGGAGTCTTCTCCAGTTTTGGAGGCAGTTTACTAGGAAAAATGGTTTTGGCCATATCTTTGGAAAAATTCGCCCAAATTGAGAGCAAGAAGAGTCATTTCTGAATTATTTGGACATTCTAGACACATTAAAGTAGGTTTCAGGAGTAGTAGGTGAATGAAAAATACATTTTTTTTCACATTTGAGCTAATATAGAGGCCTAAGCCATGGAAGCTGGACCAAGGAGATGTAGCCTAGGAGGGGTGAATTCCTTCATCAAAACATTGTGTTAATGGATCAATTGTGATGGTTTGTTGTACTTGTTATTGTTTTTGTTCAACATTTGTTTTTCATGCTTTATGCTCTTTAATTTAACTTAAAACTTAGCTCATTTACGTGTTTGAAACTCATAAACACCAAGGAAACCTATGCACATAAAGCATAAGATCAACAAAATAATTAAAAATCTGAAGATGAAATTAGAACGGCGAAACTAACATTCAAATTCGGATCAAGTTAGTATCAGAGCAAGGGTTGCAAAGGTTGTTTTCTTGATTTGCTTTGGTTTTGTGCAAGTATGGTTTTAATGGTTGCAAATTTGTGATGCTTACAAGGTTAAAGTTGTATAGAGGAGAAGGGAAACTATTGGGTGCAAGTCCTGAGATTAGGACCAGAAGAAGGAGAGCCATAGGAGCACCATCTCCATCCAAAGTTTCGCTCGCAGCTGCACTTGAAACACCTCAAGTTTTAGCTCAAGAAGCTGATATTGAGGAGGTACACGTCGCACAAGAAGCTGATATTGAAGAGGTACAAGTTGCACCAGAAGCTAAGCTTGAATCCATAGCCATCATGTCAGATTTTCGAGAGAACGATGGTCTTTCAGAAGAGGCAGCATACAAGAAATATTTCTATGAACTAACTGAAAGGGTTAGGATCCTCTATGAAGAGAGAGGGACACGGATGATGGTTGGAGAGAATTCTAAGTCTTCACATGGAGAGGGAACCTCAAAAGGCAAGAGGGATGAAAAGAAGGATTCAAAGGGCAGAGGAGGAAAGCCTCCTCCATCTCCACCATCTTCATCATCATCGTAATCTTCTCCATCAGCATCATCTTCCACTTCCACCACAAAAACCATCGATGCTCACTCAAAGGCCACAAAAGGAAAAACACCCTTACTCAAACTTGATGTCAAATTTGAGATTCCAATGTATAATGACGAGGTAAATGTAGACAGCTTTGATAATTTGATTCGTCAATTAGAGGTGTATTGCAGAATGCATAACCTTCATGAAGATGACATAAAGATTCAATTGGCTTCTTTGAGGATGGAATGATCAACACTTGTATGGTGGGAAGCAAGGACTCAAGAAGAGATTAAAAACTATGGTAAGATATCTATGTCTTGGTCAAGTTTTATTGCTGCCATTAAAAGGAAATTCTATCCATTAGCTTACATGCAAAAGGCCATTATGGATTGGAAAAATTTTAGAGAATTGAAAGGGAAAAGTGTGCAAGATTATACTCATGAATTTTAGGCGAAGAGCTCTTATTTTAGGTATTAATGTGTATTCTTAAGAAACTTTGTTAAAATACATTGGGGGTTTGCACAGTTACCTAAGGCAGACTATTCTCATGTTCAATCCCACAAACATAGATGAGGTTTGTGTTCAAGCCACACATTTATAAGCAAGAGGGAAGCCAAACATAGATGAAAAAAGTGATAGTGAGGGTAAAGGAAAGGGCAAGTTTTATGGAAGAGGAAAGAGAAATAACTTTGTAAAAGGAAAGAAAGAGAAAGTCACATTTAAACTTTGTTTGAATAATGGCCATGATGACGACCACTGTTTGCAACTTCATCCAGAGTTGAAGCCAAAAAAACTGAAAGCCAAAGAAAAGGGGAAAATTGTTGCTATAATTGAACATGACTTAGATTTAGATTCAGGATTTGAAACAAATATTACAACCATGGGTTTGAAATGTAAGCATATAGAAAGCACTATTTCTTCAAATTGATCCAACGTCACTTAAGATGAAGATACAAGAATTTAACTTTTCCATACTAGAGTCGTCTCTAAAAATACCAAGGTAGATACACCTTTTGATAGTGGGTCATGTTAGTGTCTCATGATTTGACAGATTGGTAGACCAAATGACAAGGTAACATCAGACCAGTCTTTGGAGCCCTAGGACCTAGCCTTCTTGGACTCAGAAAGGGCTCTCTCTATTATATGCAAAGGATGTGAACTTGTTCGCTTTAGATGGTTGATTTTAGGCTAGTTGTTAAAGTGTAGGTTTGTTGTTTGTTTGGTTGGGGTAAGATGATCAAGTAGGATAGGTGGAGTGAGAGGTCATCAAATCAATTGGGTTATGGAGTCTATGAATTCATCGATATCTCAATAAAGAATTGGGGTACATCACAGGGAAAATCTAGTGTAGTTAATGGATCTTTAAAGTTTATGTGTGAGGTGAAATGGACATTAAGTTTGTGAAACAAGGTAGGGCAAAGGGCAGTTAAGAATACTTTGTCAAATACCCATGAACAAGAAGGTCTTAAATACTGATAAGAAAAAGATAAGAATCATGAGATAGGGCACACCATTTACTCAATGACAATACTTTAAATAAATAAACATTCAAGATAAACAATCCAGTGGAACAAGGAAGCAAGAAAACTCATCTAACTCCAATGATTCTACTTTCAAGATTTGAAAACATATAAGAGACAAATAGCATCAATAAATGAAGAGAGAACTCTTAAACATCATTTATTAAACTATAAAGAACTTTGAGGCAAGCTGATAAGTATGTACAAAGGGCAAGATTGAACCAAGACCTCTTTGGCTTAACTTAACAATCAATACATCAAAGAGAGATTTCAAGACAGAGTTTAGATAGCATAAAATAAGCAGGGCTTAGCATAAATCATATTTGTAAACTAGCATATAAATCCAATGATGAAATAAACAAGCTTAGATGGGCCTAAGGAGCAACTAAGAATTCCTTAAACTAACCCAGTAGAGGAAAACATGAATACGATAGCAAACAGGAGGGCTGAGGTACCTCAAACAACATTTCTCATCCTATACTTTTCTGAGCTATTGCGATATAGAAAGATGGACATATGACCAAAAATAAAACATGAACAAATAAGAGATACATCACCATTAACTGAACTCAGGGATCTTGCAAGCAAGCCTTTATCATCATTAATCAAGGCAAATCATCCACAAGCTCCACAACACCAAATTGCTCTTCAACCTCCAAAAACCATGTATTGCTCTCAAACTCATCAAAATCCCACTGTTAAAATGAATCCTTATGCTCTATATAACAAGAAAGGGGGAGAAAAACATAATAGAGTATCTAGAAGTCTATTGGATAATCAGAAATATCTATATTGTCCTTAAGGTCTTACAAGGCCCAAGGCACAAAAATATCTAAAATAAATAACTTTTCGGCCACTTTTAGCAATTAAATTAACCTTTAGGCTCTGAAAAGCCTCCTAAAACTTTCCAAACACACATTTTGACTTGTCAAACCTAGGAGCACAGCACTATGTGTTAAGTTGAATTTAGTGCTAGGAGTGTAGCACAGGAATAGGAAAAATGGGTCTTCTTACAATAGTGTTTTGAAGGCCTTCCCGATGTTGGAAAAGGATCCATGATGGCTCGATGGAAAGCCCTTGAAGTCTACTTTCCATATCTATCCTTGGTTTTCTGATCTGACCTTTGCAACCTGTTCAAAAGTGAAAATTCCAAGACTGGTAGGAGCGCAACACATGTCTTGAAAAGCAGGCATAATGGTGAAAAATTGGGTTTTTTTTACCCTTTTGGAGGACCAAAACAACCTTAATTGATCTGAAACTTGGTTAGAATGATGTATGAGTGATGAGAATCCAAAAATGCAAGCCTTTCCTCCTGAAGATTCCTTGAAAAGAGCGTAGCACCAGGTGTGTTGTGCTCCTAGCCTCAAAATTTGCAAAAAACAAAAACTTGTCAAATTCTCGCAAATTTGGTGGAGGCATGCCTCATGGGTCTTGGGAGACCTGTAGAGAAGCTTGAGCCAAAAGACCAAGGTTAGCTAGGCTCTTTTCTTCTTTTAGTCTTTGGTTCTCATTTTGGGCCTTTTTGAGTTTTTCCCTTGCAAATTGGTTTCTTTGGGCATAATGCTTATTCATTCTTCTTCGCAACTCCAAGCCTTTGTTAGCTTGCTCCAACTTGGCCTCAAGGTGTATGTTGACCCTCTCAAGCCATGATTCCCTATTATGCTCAATTTCCATTGCAAGGAGTTCAGTGAGAGAAAGTTGTTGTGCATGGGTTGATTATTCTTCCCTCTGCTTTGCCAATGCTTTCTTTAGGCCCATAGTTCTAGGTATCCTTCTTTTTTGACCTTCTTCATTTTCACTTTCTTCATAAGTTCCCATGAACTCTTCCAGCTTCACATGTGCCCTTTGAGCTTCCTTCCGGTACCTGAGTGTTCTTGTTTCATATATGGCCTGTTGGGCACTCATTTGCTTGTTTTGCATTTGATAGAAGTGAATGACCTATTTTTCTCTTTCTAATTCAGCTTCCAAGTCCTTGATTTGTGCATTTTGGTCTTGGAGAAGGGAGTTTGAAATACTTGTTTCATTCTCATCATCACTTTATATGTGAATAAGTTCAAACTCTCTTTCCTCTTCATGATTTTCTTCTTCCTCTTTCACTTTTTGCTTACCTTTGTCAATATTTTGAGTTGAGGAGGATGGCATGGCCCCTTGCCCTTTTGAGGCAACAAACAAATGCTTTTCTCCTCTTTGATAGGTAAGAGAGAAAGGTGCAACAAGTTTCATTTGAATGCCTTGATCGTTGGTGACCTTAGGGATGTTCTTCTTCTTATCAATGATCCCTGTATGTGTGTCCTCTTCTTCTTGTTCTTGACTACCTTCTTGAGAGGCACTTTCATTTCCTTTCATGCTAGTGTCACTACCCTGATCTTCATCATTGTTATCTTCTTCCATGTCCTCTACACTGTCATCCTCCATACTTAAAAAATTACCATTTTCATTGTCATTTTCTTTGTTGTCATGGTTAGAGGTGTCATCATCATTGTTTGCCACATTTTCATCCTCTTGGCTTCCCTTTGAGGTCATGGGATCACTGTTGTCACTTTTTTTGGGGCTATGAGTCATTAGTTTTTCTTCATTATGACTGTCATTAGCCCCTTCACTGTTTGGCCCAATGTCTTCATTATTTGGCCCACTGTCTTCACTTTCAAACTCCGCCTCTGTCTCTGCATATTCATTAGTTTCTCCTTCACTTTGACTGTCACATTCTTCCTCATTATGTATGTCTATACCCACAAGGATTTTCCCACTGTAATTTTCTTCAAACTTTGCTTCTTCTTGGCTGCTATTTTCATCTTCATTACTGCTGCTTTTATCATTGCCATTATTCTCAATGTTTTCTTTTTTACCTTCATTATTTTGCTCATAAAAATCTACCATTATCCTTGGGCTGTCATTGATTTCTTCATCTACATCTAGCTCACTGCCTTTGTCTTCTTGTTCACTTTTTGTTTCACTACCTTTGTCACTGTTTTCTTTGTCTTCTTCACCAAAAGTTTCTTCTTTGTCCTCTTTCTCATCACTTTTTTCACTTTCATTTTCCTCTCCCTCAGTATTTGTTTCTTCCTCTTTATCACTACTATTTTCTTCTTAACTGCCATGTTCATCTTGGTCACTGTCTTCTCCCTTTTTGTCACTACTTTCTTCATGTTTTGAGTTTTTAGGAGAAGGTGAAAGAGGAATGTTTGTTTGGGGAGAAGATTCATGTGAAGAGGATGAATCATGGTCAGTAGGGGGTGATGAAGGAGTGGAAGAAGGTGGGTGAGATGATGATCGTAAACTTTGCAGAGGAAGAGGTTGTGAAGTTGTGAAAACATCATGGGTGATGAAAACTTTCCATGGGATGCCTTGTTGCTCTAATTGGTGTAAGGAAATCATCTTGATAAGGGAATGATGAAAAATACTTGACATCTGTTGTGAGGGAGGCCTCTTTTTCACAATGGATGACATTTTATCAATGCTTTTACAAAGGTAGTAGGGAAAATGTAGCAGCTTGGCCCTAGTGAAATGAATGAATAGTATTATATGGTAGGAATAGACTCTGGAAAACCTACCCTCACAGGTGAAGTATTTCATAATGATTTCATTAAAGGAGCATATTTGTCCAACAAATGAGAAGAGGGTAAAATAGTTTTGCAATTAGCTTGGAAACTTGGTTTTAAGAAGGGTTGATAATGGCTTAGGTCCAGATACACCTGTTTGAACCATTTTTATCCCATGCAAGGTATTCTAGTGGCCATAGAGATTGCATTGGTGGTCAGCTCAAAATTCGCTCCAGCTAGATGTACTTGGTGGTCATGGAGGTTAAGGACAAAATGCTTGGTCAACTGAGGGTGACTTTGGACTCTCTACACTTTCTCACAGAACTCATAGCATCATACTTCTTGGAAATATGAAACTATAGTAGGAGAGGCTATCAATTCTTTAGTGTTTATAGGCTCAAACCTATTTGCTTTCCCACCCTTCCTCTGTTGTTCTCTAGGCCTTTGGCCTCTCTCGCTACTGTCAACACTGCCTTCTCTAGGAATTTTTTCTTTTACCCTTGTCTTTGAAAACAAACCCTGATCTACTTGGGAGATGATATGGAGAGAGAAAGTGAGATGAGAATGAGATATGTGGTGACTGCAAATGAAGGGGAAGGAAGAATGAAGGAAAAAAATTTGGGCCTCAGTGTGCTCTTAGCATGTAAATGGATGGGCACCCTTTGAACAAGGGAGTTGTTAGCAGGGAATTAGGTGTTTTCCTCCTTCCTTAGGGTTTTTCCACATTCCCTTTAAGTTTACCCTTCATATTTCTCTATATTTTTACCTTTAGACAATATGCAAAGGTAGGGAAAAACTCTAAATACCTCTCAAAAACTTCACAGTTAAAGCAAATATAGAAGCACAGCAGGGGCAAGGTTTGAACGGACAGTCGGGTGCCTCTTGCATGACCTGCTGGGTTCTCTTGGCAGCCCTGCACGCGCAGAAGCGTAGAAATTGTAGCGCTGGGTAGCCTCTACATGAGGTGTCTTGTCTTCTTGGCGACCCTGCATGTGCAGGAGCGCAGCACGGGCACCTCTGCACGAGGTGTCGGGTCTTCTCGGGCAGCTACTGAATGCACAGGAGCGTAGTAGTGGGGTGCCTCTGCACGAGGTGTTGTGCCGGGTCTTCAGGGCCAAGTCTGCACGAGGTGTTGTGACGGGTCTTCAGGGCCAAGTCTGCATGAGGTGTCGGCAGGAGCATAGCGTGGGTGGTTGTGCATGCCGTTGAGTTTGTCGGGCAGCTCTTGCACACCCAAAGAGCACAACGCCCGAGTTATTGTGCACGCATTTGGGTCGGGCTGCCTCTGCACGATGTTGTTTATACAGACACACAACATTGTTACACAAGCGTGCAACACTCCTTGGAGAAAAGCACAGGCAGTGTGCACATGTGCATAGCGCGGCCTCTCAGTAGCGCAGTGCAACAATTTTTTGCCCGAAAACTTTGCCAGAAACCCTGAAAACCTGAAAAACCCTCAACTCCTTTTGCAAATAACCAAATGGGGTTTGAGAGATGCTGCTTGTGTTGCTTTTTATACCTTTGAAGAACTAAAATAAAGACCCGCTATGACTAAGGTTTACTTTTGGTTTTCTTTCTTTTACCTCCACTGATATATTCTTTTCTCTTGTGCAGGAGGTAACTTTTGAGCAAAAAATGACCTTTGTCGGATGTTTCCAAACGCACCTTTTTACTTTGGCCACTTTTGTTTATTGTAGGTGCCACAATACACAGTTTTCTTTTCCTTGGTCATTTTAGGAATCTTAGCAATCTTAAGTCACTTCATCAGCAAACTCATGATTTGCTTGATGTTTTATTGGACACTTTGACCTTCTACTTTCCCTCTTTGACCATTTTGATGAATATTGACTATTCTTGATAGTTTTTGTCTCCTTCACACTGATATTTTTTCAACCTATCTCTTTGGTGTTAGTGAAACAATGTGCCTAAATAAGACTTATAAGCTATTCCCTGACATCATTTTTAATCTTTGCCTGTTGTCATCAAGGAGGTCTCTCACTATGATTTTTTACTTCAATGAATCTTTAGTCCATTCAAATTTGTGCTTATGTACCTCTGTCTTCATGATCATTTGTATGGTCTCTTTGCTAGATAACACCTTATAGCCAATTAGTCATGAAACCATGATCCTCTTTGTGAATTTAGGCATGTTGCTTCTCTTCCGCTGTGGATGCCCTTGAGGAGTTTTAGCTTCTTACCTTGCCTTTCTTCTACTGATAACTATAATAAAGCATTCCTGCAGAAATGTTTTAACATAATTAAACTGTCCTTTTGCAGACTCTATGATCTGGTCTAGGAGATTCTTCCTTGAAGGCCTTTTGACACCCTTTGGACATTCATGAGTGTTAACACTAGAAAATCGTACAGTAGAAGACAACATTAATTAATGTCAAGCCTAAGGATTTACAGGGCAGGAACACATTATGGAATCAAGAAAGTATTTAAAATCTCTAAGGTTTTGAGAAAATCAGATTTGAACTAGTCTTAAATGCTAAAATGCACGCTTAATCCTTCGAGAAGAGCGCCTTCTGTGCGCCTTTTTGCCCGATAAGCGTGCATTCCTGGAAATGGAAAAATGTCTCTTTCCATGACCACACAAAGCAAAGGACAGTTACTCCTTATATGAAGCCTCCTAAGGTCAGCCACCAGCGCCTCCTTAGACACTATGTGAGCATAGAAAGGAATATTTGGAGCACACAATGGAATCATACCTCTCCCTTGGGTCACCATCCATCATGTACCCAGGGAGGGAAGGAGGATTTGAAACTCCCCTATATAAAGCCACCAAGAGATCAAGAAAGGGTGATCACATTGTTATGCTGGCCAAAGTTTCCCAAGCAACACCAGCAGTGTGTGACCCAAAGCTAGAGCTAAAAAGGACTCAATCGTTGGCCACCCAATAGTCCTAGTCCACCATGGCAGAGAGAGAGGGAAATTGCATCATAGGCGGAGCTTGGAAGGAAACATCCTTGCATCGGGACCTAGAACCATTGTCTAGGGGCCCTTTGGAAAGTGGGTAAAATTTCTTCTCCATATCAAACGTTTAATAAGAAGAGGCTTAGAGCCATCGTTTTCATTATTATCGTTTGACTCTCTTTATAGCTTCTGTATATTTGTGTTTTAGTTTTAGTTTAATCCGAGCATATTTTTGCATACTTTTTCCACTAAATTGTGTGATTTTGAGCTCCACCACTTTCTACCTATTACTAATAGTTTAAAGAGTTGACCACACTCTTTAAACTGATGTGATTTCGTACACCCGTGTGACAAATCCACCACAAAAGGATTGGCGACTCCACTGACGTGTTCCAAGTTTATGTGGTTGTGCCATCTTTTGCAAGAGACCCTTTGTCTGTGATGGAGTGGAGCTGACAGTCCTCTGATCCATCTTATAGTCCCTAGATTCACTAGAGTGACAGACTGAATAAGGCAGCTCCTAATCTTTTTACTTGCAGGATTTTTGCATGCATTTTTTCCTCACAGACGCGCAGGGCGCGCGTTTAGGTCTGACCTACATGCAGGAAGGTGCACCTGTCAAGGCTTTTTGCATGCAAATGGCAGAATGAGATTTTTCTCCCTATATTCTACATTTTCCTGCTTGTAGTGTGTTGGGCAGCCCCTAATGTATCTGCCAGCACTTGTGTTGATACGCCACAGCTTCTGAGAACTCACTTTTTGCTGCTTTCTGTAGGCATAGAGTTAGTTTTCATTTAAGTTGGTTTTTTGCAAAAAAATATTCACATAGTTTAAGTAGGGGGCGAATTAACCATTGATTTCCGATTTTTTTTTTTTTTGCAAATTCTGGTATGCACACTTATATTAACTAGTCCAAGTAAGTGGCCCATGACCACACATGCATAAGCTAGTGTAGAAATTGTTTATCTTAGTTCCATTTTTGCATTAGGGATTGCGGGACTAGGACCGAATTGCCGATTAGAGAAATTAATCTTTGTTGCCTTTGCACCATTCGGTGACCCTAGGCAAGCATATGAATGCTCTATATTTGCGATTCGCCATCTCCCTTTAGTTATTCACATAGATTAACTAGGAAAATTTGAAGGCGACCCTTTATCCGCAAATGTTTTCCATTTGAGCAAGGAACAACGTCACATAGTTTAACTAGGGGACTTTTGTAAAGGATCACCAATATCCATATGTTCAAAATATGAGATTGTTCACCATATGCTCACACACACTCACCCACTAAGCAAATAAAGACACCTAAAACTAACTTAAACAAACTCACTAAATTCTCCCCACAAGGGCCACAAAAGAATTTATAGATTAAGTTAGGATCAAGGGGGTAGGCATCCAATAAGCTTCCTTGATCACACTGCATATTGAAACATAGAAGTTGTGTATTTAGGGAGATTCAAATCCACTTATCAGCCCATGGAAAAGAAAACCCGAGCGCGGCAGAGAGACGATTCAGAGGGGGTTAGGTTTAGGCGCAGTGCGTGTGGTATCATTTGGGGCTACCTGAACCAACTGATACTCGGTACTATTAGCTGACTACCAAGAAGCCCAAGACTCGAATGCTCACATGGGACGGTGGTTCTTAGTGGCCAAAACCTAGGGCATCTTTTACCCTATAGGTGACGGTGCAGGCAAGCGCCATACCCTCTACCCTTACCTTGGTGGATTCTCTTCGACTGACTGGGGTGTCGCCAACTCTTACAGGACGTTGTGCTAGCACTTGCAAGAAATATTCTCAAGGCCCAGTTAATTTTGAGTGTGTGAGGACGCAATAGGTCTTCTAATATTTTGAGTATCATGTGCAAAACAAACAAAAACCATTTTTCGCTTGAGTGGACACATAGATTAAGTTAAAGGGAAAATTCATTTCATTTTCACTTTGTTTTATGTATGTGGCCATAAATTTTTCATGACCTAGACTCTATCCCCTCAAAGTTTTCCAAAACCCAACCTTGTCGACACCCAAACGGTCCCAACGGAACCTCGTCAATCCAGGTGTCTTTTGGACCTCCCCCCATTACAAGGAGGGGTTCCAGGTCTTTCGCCATTTAGGCGTCAAAAATGGAACACTGCCACCATTATTGGTTCATCCTTCATTGGAGCAACCATAGCTGGGAACCCTAGTCAGTCTCCCAACACCACACCACACACCACTCCCCCCTCGACCACTAGGGGGTAGAGGAGTGCGTCCCATTCAAGAAGCCAGTTGAACACACATCAGGGTACGTCACAGACTAACCCTCGTTCTAACCAGAACTTCGTGTCTTCACATGTTTCCATGGTGTCAACCTCCCAGTCACCCTTCTTAGCTGCATTGAATCTACCCGATTTAACCAAGCTCACAAATGACCCCATCGCACACAATCCCTCATGGCCTCCCATGCCCACGGAGCTCCCTTCAGATATACCAAAGTTTGAAGGCAAGCAAGCGGAAGACCTAGGTAATCATGTAATGACCTTTCACCTGTGGTGCTCATCAAATAGTATCATTGACGACACTATTCAAATTGAGGCTATTTCAACGCACTCTTATAGGAGTGGCTACGAAGTGGTATGTGGAGCAACCTCCTGCTTCACATGGAACCTTTAGCGCCCTCGCTACCGCATTCCTCACTTACTTTCAGTTACCCATTCACCATGATTCGATAATGGAGTTACTGACTCATTTCAGACAAACCCCCATCGTCCATATCTCTGACCATCTTCATGAATGGAGGCGGTTTATGTAAAGCTAAACTCGACGATCGGGTCCTCTTAGATTTATTCTTGAAAACTCTGATGGCAGAGATTTCAAAGGATATGGCGCAACAATACCCCACATTCGAAGAGGACGCAATCAGTAAATCCCAGAAGCTTGAATTTATTTATACGCAATCAAGATACATTTACAATATCCTACCTAATGCCCCGCGCCTGCAAACTTATCAAGAATTTCCAGGCGCGTCGAACTCTGCAGATGGATTAATAGGGTCAGTGACCCAAGGTTACCTAGGTAGCAGTATTCCAAATCCTAGTTACACACATAGTTCTACCTAGAACATTTCTCAACCCAGATGTTAAAGTCATCATATGCCTCAGCAAGATTTGACTAATAGGGTGCAAGCGTATCGCCAAGGAGGACCCTATCCTTCGGCTGAGGGGACCCAGTACACAGAAAGAAACACTGACGAAAGAGCTTCCCCCCAATGGCCTGGTGCAAACAAGGGACAACATTATGCTCAGTCCCAAGCACACGACACACCTACGCAAACCAATGCATAGGTGAACTTTGTGTAGCCGTCCCAAAATCAACCACACCAGTAAAAAATAAAAACACAAGCGCAAAGGGAACCCTATACAGCGGGGCAGCAACCAACAACGCCCATCGCGATCCCAGGTTGGGGGTAACTCTAACTGGAATCAGAACCAGGAGCTAAGCAATGCCCAACGACAGGGTAAAAAACCACCTCTACGAACAAACCATTCTTGTTCAATATGTGATGAGTACGGGAACTATACTCACCACTGTCCCGATCTCCCTGAGCTAAAAAAGCTTTAGAGTAATCGAGGACAAGGAGGATCTTCCCAACAACCTGCTGTTATGCAAGAACCTTTCCCCCACCAAGGGACGGTTAGCACTCAGCAGCAAAACCCAAATGATTCCAAGAAAAGCAGCCATGAAATTTACATGACTGGGGAAGAAATTTTTTTCCACACATGGAATTGCAGTTACGACACCCCACCAGACTCCACTACATCAGGGGCTAGTACTAGCGCACCGACTGCACCTTTGACCATTTCAAAGATGCCTATAGAACTATTTCCAAAGATGGCAAAGGGGCCTAATAGGCGAGCAGGTAACTACTCCAAAGCGGCCCATAATTATAGCATCATGGACGATTTAGCTCAATCCCCTGCTGCTATGTCCGCGTTGGAAGTATTGCAGTCATGCCAAAAGAAACTGAAAGCCCTACTTTTCGCATTAGGTGCTATCAACCCTATCGATATGCGCATGATGGCTTTTCACTTAGACAAAGCCACCCCTAGGCTTCCTTCCATGGTCGCATTCCAGATACCAGTATCAATACAAAATATCACTATTCACCGATGTGTCATCGACGAGGGTGCATCGACATGCATCATGTCAAAATTTTTTTAGCAGAAGTTGGGTTCTCTCGAACTAAAACCCTCGGTCATAACGCTTCGAGCCTATGACAGTCATCCCTCAACCCCCATCGACCTCTACCAAAATGTCCCAGTCAGTTTAGCCGACAAGACTGTCCACATAGACATTGAAGTCTTGGACGCTCACTTGGATTACAATATACTCCTCGGGCGAAGTTATATGTACGCCATGTCTGCCATAGCCTCCTCCGTCTTCCACATTATGATGTTCCCCCACGAGTATCACATCATTACTGTCAACCAAATGACACACAGTGAGAAGCGTACCCTAACCAACACGAATGTAATTCTACCCTATGTAGATACAGCCGCAGATGGTCTTTCATGGTACCAAGAATATGGCCCCGGCCAATTCAAACTGTCATCCATCCTAGGGTCATTCCTAGGAGATCCTCCCATTATCCCTGAGGTATCACCCGATGCCACAGGGGCCTCGGTGTGCATGATGTCCACATCAAGCACCGAGGTCAGTCAGAACACATACTCAAGTAGTAACGACACTGAGGCATCAACCACAATAGCCTCTCTAGCCTGTGCCACCTCCCAAACCCCTTTCCTCTACCCCCAAGCTGGCTTCATCTCCCAACAGGTTTTGCCAATGCTGGTATTTCCCAACATATCGTTGGCATTCCAAGTTTGGTACCTCATTCCCCCCACAGAAATAGGCGCCACCCACATTACTGCCACAGGGTTAAAGCCCCTCAGTCTGAAGGATCCCCCACCCACCTAAGAAATGGTTGAGACTGCCCCTGCAAAGGAATTTACCATTGCAAAGCCAGTAGTCACAACCAAGAAAATCGCAAACAGAGGAAAGACGATGGTGACCCCAGCCATTCAAAGGGAATCACCATTCTACGCCATATGTGATGTCATAGGTCACCCTACCCATATTTTTCCGGAGTTGGATGAGTTAAAACCACTCCTCGATTCCGAAGCAGACCTCTTGATGCCACGTTCTCGTAAAAAGGAACCTACCATAAAAGGTAAAGGCAAACCGCTGCGTACCAATCATGCATTCTCTCTCTATGGCACCTATGGGCACTATAACCACCATTTTCTAGAGATACCACGATATAGGGACGCCTTACATGCGATCGAGCGATCCTATCAGGAGGACCCCTCCACCCAGATGGTCAACGAGGAGCCTCGTATCATCCTATACCTACAAGAAGAGCGACAATCACCTGAAAGGCTCCCCGCCAGGCCACCCCCCTTGGTTGAAAGGTATGTACTTTGCGATGAACTTGATCATTTCATCATTGACTGCCCAGCCTTGGAAATGTTCCAACAATGGTACCCTGTCCATATAGTATACTGCGCCAACATGGACGTCCCATATTCATGTTAGATATGTGGTGACAACCACCCTGTACGCTGTTGTCACTACATACCAAGATTCTGCACAGCTTTAGCCTGTATTTGATCGACCATAGTTTGCCTCTCCCATGAAGATGGTACAAACTCAGAATCTATGAACAGTTCGACAACCCAAGAGGATGTGACAAATACATCCACCCTGTCGTGGCCATCAGGAAGATGACTAATTAGGGAAATTTGTCCCCCGCCAAATGCCGATGACGCGACACACCACACACGATTCATGTCATCATGTATCGGAACCATGACTCGAGCTATCTGCTCATCTACCATAGGTGTCAAGTTAGCTGTAGCTACAAGAGTAGTTGTCCCTACGATAGTACAGACCCAATCTATCTGCACTTTGTCGACCACATCTGGTTCCACCACGTCCATGATGGAATCTTTTTCGTGTCTCTCAACGCACTCCACCTGGACCACCCCCATTCAGTATAAACCTACAAAGGAACAATCCCCTTTCGTGACCTTGTTTCATTCGGATGGGGATATCCTGAAAACCATGACAGAGCCATATTACCCACGGGATGCAATGCATCATCGTTCGCTGTTTCTCCCCAAGAAAACATTCAGCCTTAACAAGACAACTGAACCAGAGATCTATGCGATCAAATCAAAATACTTTCTACCAACAGGTAAAGTCGACTGGTTCAAAAACCCCATCCCAGTGCCCGATGCATTCGAGGAAGGAAATATGTCCAATATTTCGCCTACCATTAAGGTGAATATATCCCAAAATCCAACAATGATCCAGGTGGATATCAGTGGCCACCCACTTATTCCATTTGGACCAGCACCATCAATTCTTGTAGCTTTTCACATTCAGCACAACTTACTATTTTTAGCAGGTTTTCGGGTCCTCCACTCTCGGAGCCGTTTTGGGGGCTTAATGATCCAGGTGGATATTGGTGGCCACCCACTTATTCCATTTGAACCCCCATCTTCAGTTCTTTCAATTTTCAAGTTGCAACAAAACTTACTATTTTTAGCAGTTTTTCGGGTCCTGAACTTCCGGAGCCGTTTTGAGGCCCTAAACGACATTTTTTTGGGAAAACGGAGAGCAACATGGGTCCATGGACCGATGTTGCTCGTTCAAAAATTGAAGTCCTCGGATAGATCTTTCTAACGAGCTATTGAACGCGTCAAACGGAGATCGGGTGCCAAAGTTATGCCCCCGGGAAGTTGAACCACGAATTTACCCAAACGGGCGCCCACAGTTTTGGCGCCTCATCTCCTACGGTTAGGTTTTTGGACGTTTCAAATTCTACATTGTTTCTCAACAATAAATAGGCCCTCGAGCCTCATTGTAACACAGTTCAGAGGTCTGTAGCCATCGCATCTCTTCTCAGACATTCACTACCAGCACCCTAGCTATTTTATTTCCATTATGCCTGTAAGCATATTTATGTTATTTGATATTAATGAAATGAAGCATTATTTCCGCTGCATCTCTATGTTCATGGTTATTTCTATATTTTGTTGCGTTCTTGAATAAAATCCGGATCAGTGGTATCAGAGCGGGTCTGCTCTTTCTTTGTTTTTCTTTGCATGTCCCCAACGCGATCAGGGTATAAGGAGTTAGGGCTCAATCTGGTTGAACCCTTGCAAGATCAGCCTCGCAAACCTCGACGACCTCCCATGGCGGAAGAAAAGAAAGATGAGGGAGCAGGAGATCCTATCAAAATACTGCTCGAGGAGGCCCTCGAGAAACAAAGGAATGCGATGATGGATAACTTTGCTCAAATCCTTCAACGACTGCCCACATATGACGCATTTGCATCCAACAGCCAGTCTGGAGGCGCCACTCCCTTCAAGGTACAGGTAAACTTTGACATTCCTATATTTGAAGGAAAAATAGATGCAGACGCTGTAGATAGATGGTTAAATTTGTTGGAAGGGTATTTCTCGGTCCATGACTTCTCTGACCGAGAAAAGATTATTTTTGCACTCCTCAAAGCTGCCCCCCATGTCAAAGATTGGTGGGAAACCTACCGTGAGCAAGAGGGCGAAGGGGAACCCTCTCTGTTCTCGACCACACCCACTTGGAATTCGTTCCGAGACGGCATCAAGGAACAATATTACCCCGTGGGGAGCTATGAGGACAAATACATCCAATGGACCACGCTGCGGCAACAAAAGGATCAAGATGTGCACGAACTAACGAATCTGTTCCATACCCTACGCACAAAGTTGGGTATTAAAGATTCAGAGAGACATTTGGTGCTCAAGTACCGCGGCTATCTGCACAAACACATTCAGGAGGAAATGGAGTTCCTCGACATTACATCGCTTGGCACGGCATATCGCTATGCCGCCAAGATCGAGCAGAAATTTAAGCAGAAGAAGCGAGACTTTGGATCTGCGAATCCGAAAGGTGCCCCCGAACCGAAGAACAAGGGGCAAGGCCAAAGCAATGCGACTCATAACAACACAACAAATCCAAAGAAGGACACAGGGAAGTGGTGTGAATTTCATAATAGCCCCACTCACAGCACAAACGAGTGTTGGGCCAAACAGTCTTTGGTGGCTGAACTAAAGGCACCCGAATCAGATGCATTTTCTGATCCTGAGTTAGAACTAGACAAAGGCAATGACAAAGGGAAGCAGATCATTGATGCGGATCCCAGTGCCATTGTTGCCACCACCAAGATCCAGAAGGAGGGTCCAGAGGATCCAGAGGAGGGGGAGCGCCTCTTCCGGTCGCAGATGTGGGTGAAGGGTTCTCCGCTGCAGTTTCTCGTCGATAGTGGAAGCCAAAAGAACCTCATTTCGGCGGATGTCGTCGAAGCGGCTCGGCCTGCTTCGTAGCACACCCACGGCCGTATACCATCGGGTGGCTCTCCTGGGGAAGATCTCGCATGCTTGACGTGCGAGCTTCCGTACAGTATCAAGCCATTCACGGATGAGGTATTGTGTGATGTTGCTCCTCTTGATGTAGCTGATGTATTATTGGGCCAACCATACTTATGGAGGCAACATGCTGTGTATGAGTCTAGGCCTCGTGTTGTTATTATTACTTTGGGAAATAACTTGTACAAGATATCGAAGGTAGTACCGCCTCCTGTCATCTCTTTGACTACTGCAAAACAACGCAGTAAGATCGTTTCCCAAACCAGGAAATTCATTTTCCTTACGACTCACTCACAGGGAAAGAAGAATATTGTGGCCACAACCTTGAAATAGGGCTCCCTTGCACGGCGTGGCTACAACGGATGGACAAAGTCATGGAGGAATACGATGACAAGACCTCTTCCTCTACGCGTTCCTCTACATTGTCAGGACAAGCGCTCCATTGATCTGACTCCCAATGCACCACCACCTGATGTTTCCATACATCCTGCAACTACACATACAGAATCCAAACATGTACTGTATGAGGCTGATAAAGAAACCAAATTTACTAAACGCATCCATCATGTCCACCCGCAGGTCCATGACATCTTCAGCACATCTAATACTCAGTTCAACAGAATTTGCCTCATCTCATGGAGGATCTCAACGTAATGGGGACCATTTCTTCCTAAGGAGGGAGGAATGATCCAGGTGGATATCGGTGGCCACCCACCTATTCCATTTGGACCGGCACCATCAATTCTTGCAGATTTTCACATTCAGCACAACTTACTATTTTTAGCAGGTTTTCGGGTCCACTCTCGGAGCCGTTTTGGGGGCTTAATGATCCAGGTGGATATTGGTGGCCACCCACCTATTCCATTTGAACCCCCATCTTCAGTTCTTTCAATTTTCGAGTTGCAACAAAACTTACTATTTTTAGCAGTTTTTCGGGTCCTGAACTTCCGGAGCCGTTTTGAGGCCCTAAACGACATTTTTTGGGAAAACGGAGAGCAACATGGGTCCATGGATTGATGTTGCTCGTTCAAAAATTGAAGTCCTCGGATAGATATTTCTAACGAGCTATTGAGCGCGTCAAACGGAGATCGGGTGCCAAAGTTATGCCCCCGGGAAGTTGAACCACCAATTTACCCAAACGGGCGCCCACAGTTTTGGCGCCTCATCTCCTACGGTTAGGGTTTTGGACGTTTCAAATTCTACATTGTTTCTCAACAATAAATAGGCCCTCGAGCCTCATTGTAACACAGTTCAGAGGTCTGTAGCCACCACATCTCTTCTCAGAGATTCGCTACCAGCACCCTAGCTATTTTATTTCCATTATGTCTGTAAGCATCTTTCTTTTATTTGATATTAATGAAATGAAGTGTTATTTCCGCTGCATCTCTGTATTTATGGTTATGTGTTTATTCTGTTGCATTCTGCATAAAAATCCGGATCGATGGTAGCAAGGCTGATCACACTCTTTCTTTTGTGCACTGCACTTCTCCCCAACGCGATCGGGGTATAAGGGATTGGGGCTCGTCTGGTTGAACCTTGCAAGGTCGACCTGTAACCTCGACGACCTCCATGGCGAAGAAAAGAAAGACGAGGGGAGCGAGGATGCATCAGAAATCTTTTGCTCGAGGAGGCTCTCGAGAAACAAAGGAACGTGATGATGGATAACTTTGCTCAAATCCTTCAACGACTTCCCACATATGGTGCATCTGCATCCAACAGCCACTCTGGAGGCGCCACTCCCTTCAAGGTACAGGTAAACTTTGACATTCCTATATTTGAAGGAAAAATAGATGCAGACGCTGTAGACAGATGGTTAAATTTGTTGGAAGGGTATTTCTTGGTCCATGACTTCTCTGACCGAGAAAAGATTATTTTTGCACTCCTCAAAGCCGCCCCCCATGTCAAAGACTGGTGGGAAACCTACCGTGAGCAAGAGGGCAAAGGGGAACCCTCTCTGTTCTCGGCCACACCCACTTGGAATTCATTACGAGATGGCATCAAGGAACAATATTACCCCGTGGGGAGCTATGAGGGGACAAATACATCAATGGACCACGGCTAACGGCAACAAAGGATCGAATGTGCACGAATTTGAAGAATACGTTTCATCCCACCAACGCACAAAGTTGGGTATCAAAGATTCGGCGAAACATTTGGTGCTCGAAGTACGAGTGGTATGCCTGAGCACATTCGGGAGGAAATGGAGTTCCTCGACATTACATCGCCCCGCGCGGCATATCGCTATGCCGCCAAGATCGAAACATAATTAAAGCGAGAAGAAGCGAGACTTTGGATGCGAATCGAAGAATTTGGCTTAGAAGACAAAACGGCAAGGCCAAAGCAATGCGACTCAGAACAACACCACAAATCCAAAGAAGGACACAGGGAAGTGGTGTGAATTTCATAACAGCCCCACTCACGGCACAAACGAGTGTCGGGCCAAACAGTCTTTGGTGGCTGAACTAAAGGCACCCGAATCAGATGCATTTTCTGATCCTGAGTTAGAACCAGACAAAGGGAAGCAGATCATTGATGCGGATCCCAGTGCCATTGTTGCCACCACCAAGATCCAGAAGGAGGGTCTAGAGGATCCAGAGGAGGGGGAGCGCCTCTTCCAGTCGCAGATGTGGGTGAAGGGTTCTCCGCTGCAGTTTCTCGTCGACAGCGGAAGCCAAAAGAACCTCATTTCAGCAGACGTCGTGAAGCGGCTCGGCCTACCAACCGTAGCACACCTACAACCGTATACCATCGGGTGGCTCCACCCAGGGAGAGATCTTCGCATCCGCCAGCAGTGCCGACTTCCATACAGTATCAAGCCATTCACGGATGAGGTATTGTGTGATGTTGCTCCTCTTGATGTAGCTGATGTATTATTGGACCAACCATACTTATGGAGGCGACATGCTATGTATGATTCTAGGCCTCGTGCTGTTATTATTACTTTGGGAAATAACTTGTACAGGATACCGGAGGTAGTACCGCCTCCTGGCATCTCTTTGACTACTGCAAACCAACGCAGTAAGATTGTTTCCCAGACCAGGAAATTCATTTTCCTTACAACTCACTCACGGGGAAAGAAGAATATTGTGGCCACAACCTCGAAACAGGGCTCCCTTTCACGGCTACAACAGATGGACAAAGTCATGGAGGAATACGATGACAATTTCTCCTCACTCATGGAGGTTCCTCTACACTGTCAGGACAAGAACTCCATTGATCTGACTCCCAATGCACCACCACCTAATGTTGCCATACATCCTGCAACTACACATACAGAATCCAAACATGTACTGTATGAGGCTGATAAAGAAACCAAATTTACTAAACGCATCCAGCATGTCCACCCGCAGGTCCATGAAATCTTCAACACATCTAATACCCAGTTCAATAGAATTTTCCTCATCTCATGGAGGATCTCAACGCAATGGGGACCATTGCTTCCTAAGGAGGGAGGAATGATCCAGGTGGATATCGGTGGCCACCCACCTATTCCATTTGGACCAGCACCATCAATTCTTGCAGCTTTTCACATTCAGCACAACTTACTATTTTTAGCAGGTTTTCGGATCCTCCACTCTCGGAGCTGTTTTGGGGGCTTAATGATCAAGGTGGATATTGGTGGCCACCCACCTATTCCATTTGAACCCTCATCTTCAGTTCTTTCAATTTTCGAGTTGCAACAAAACTTACTATTTTTAGCAGTTTTTCGGGTCCTGAACTTCCGGAGCCGTTTTGAGGCCGTAAACGACATTTTTTGGGAAAAAGGAGAGCAACATGGGTCCATGGACCAATGTTTCTTGTTTAAAAATTGAAGTCCTCAGATAGATCTTTCTAACGAGCTATTAAGTGTGTCAAACGGAGATCGGGTTCCAAAGTTATGCCCCCGGGAAGTTGAACCACCAATTTACCCAAATGGGCGCCCACAGTTTTGGCGCCTCATCTCCTACAGTTAGGTTTTTGGACGTTTCAAATTATACATTGTTTCTAAACAATAAATAGGCCCTCAAGCCTCATTGTAACACAGTTCAGAGGTCTGTAGCCATCACATCTCTTCTCAGAGATTTGCTACCAGCACCCTAGCTATTTTATTTCCATTATGCCTGTAAGCATATTTCTGTTATTTGATATTAATGAAATGAAGCATTATTTCCGCTGCATCTCTATGTTCATGGTTATTTCTATATTTTGTTGCGTTCCTGCATAAAATCCGGATCAAACAAAGGTCAAAGAAATCTCATTAGGGGTAGCTTGTTCTCCAGAAGAAGTAACCTCTTACACCAAATTATTATAAGAGTAGAGAGATATCTTCGCGTGGGACTACTCAGAAAGGCTTGGGATTATTCCTATTATCGTAGAGCACAATATTGACACTTCGCCTGACATACCCCCAGTACGCCAGAAACAATGTCAAGTGCACCCATCTAAGGCAGAAGCGATAAAGCGAGAAATTGACAAACTTCACAAAGCTGGGTTTATCTACCCCATCACCTATACATCTTGGGTTTCCAACCTGGTTCCCGTCATGAAAAAATAGGTCACGATACGCGTATGCACTGATTTTCAAGATTTGAACAAAGCATGTCCCAAAGATAATTACCCAATGCCATTCATCGACCAGGTCATCGATGCATGTGCAAGGCACGAGGCTCTATCCTTCATGGATGGATTCTCCGAATACAATCAAATCCAAATCTGTCACACGGACCGGTACAAAACCGCATTCACCACCCCCTGGGGCACGTTTGCATACAAGGTGATGCCATTTGGCTTTAAAAATGCTGGAGCCACCTTCCAGAGGGCCATGAATTATATATTTCATGACCTAGCACACCTTATCCTTGCCTACTTAGATGACTTGTCAGTCTGCTCTAAGAAGCACTCAAACCATCTTGAGGATCTGCGAGTGGTATTTCAAAGATGTTGTCAATACAACTTACACTTGAACCCCCTCAAGTGTGTCTTCTGTGTCAGTGCAAGAAGACTCTTAGGTTTTATTGTGTCCCAGCAAGGCATTCGCGTGGACCCCCTCAAGTTCCAAGCCATCAATGAGGTACCTCCACCTCGAACCCTCAGACAAGTCCAAAGTCTGCAAGGAAAGGCCAATTTTTTGAGACGCTTCGTCCCAGACTATGCCACCTGTGCTCAAGGGTTCTTACGCCTCCTTCGCCAAGACATCCCCTTTAAATGGGATGACCACGCACAAAAAGAATTTGATGCACTGAAGGAAACATTATCCTCAGCACCACTCATTAGTCCCCCAGACTATGACAATGGTTATATCTTATATCTCTCAGCTTCCGAATCCACATTGGCTGGAATATTGATTCAGGAAGGACTAGATAGAAAGGAGCACGTAATATATTACGTTAGCAAAACCTTGTTAGGACCAGCATTGAGATATGAACCTGAAGAAAAGACTGCCCTAGCATTAATCTACGCTGTCCAAAAACTTCGCCACTACATCATCTTAAAAACCACTATGGTTGTTGCAGATATTAACCCCATTAAATACCTACTCACGCACCGCTTAATGAACCACAAGTACGCCCGTTGGATAGTCATTCTCTAAGAATATGACTTACATTTTCGCTCCCTCAAGAGAAAAAAGGTGCTTGCCTTAGCAGAGTTCATTACGAACCTCCCAGGACATTCCAAGGGATCACTAGTAGACGATTCGCTGCCAGATGAACACCTCTTCTTTGTAGCAACCGACGACCCTTGGTACGGAGACATCCTCCTATTCTTGCGAACCCAAAAGTTTAGACCCCATCTCACAAGAGACGATCGTCAGCGCATACTATAGCAAGCCCCTCGATATCTCCTTTTAGGAGATGTCTTGTACCGGCGAGGCATCGACACCATTTTACGTCAATGCCTTACTCATAAACAAGCGGAGCAAGCCCTTAATGATTGCCATGGAGGTGCTTGCGGCGACCATCTATCAGGAATGGCTACCGCCCAGAAAATCCTACGAGAAGGATACTTTTGGCCCTCCCTGCTCCGCGACTACATCACAGCCGTCAAAAGATGCGAATGATGCCAACGCTTCGCTCATAAAGTAAGAGCACCCCCTACTCCTCTACATCCCGTCATAGTAGCCGACTTTGCAAATGGGGGATCGACTTCATGACTTGCAACCCTTGCTCATCGGGCAACCATAAATACATCATCGTGGCTATCGAATACTTCACCAAGTGAGCTGAGGCCATGCCCACATACGACAACATAGTAGAAATCATCACCCGATTTCTGTTTAACCATGTCATCGCTCGATTCGGCGTACCCAAAGAGTTAGTCTTCGATCACGGAAAACACTTCGAGAATGAAGTTTTCCAGGAACTATCTCACCACCTTGGATTCACCCAAGAATTCACTTAACCATACTACCCCCAGTCCAACGGGCAGGTATAAGCTACTATCAAAGTACTCAAAACTATGTTACAACACATTGTGAACAACCATAAAACCAACTGGCACCACATGCTCTTTTCCGCCCTATGGGCATACTGCACGACGGTAAAGGCTTCCACTAGTTTCAATCCATTCCACTTGGTATATGGGGTCAAGGTCATGATTCCCATAGAATGCGAGATCCCCAATTTACATGCTCCCATCGAACTCCTTAATGAAACTCAGCCTCTGGAGCAGCGCCTAGTACAACTAGAGCTTGTCGACAAAAACCAACGACAATCATTGCAACACAACGAGGCCCATAAGAAAAGGGTTAAAGCATCATTCGACTACCACATCACCCCTCGCTCATTCACCGAGGGAGAATTAGTCCTCCGCCATGATTTCGCAAAGGAGGTCTCAGGCCAAGAAAGTTCGAAACCTTGTGGAAAGGACCCTATATCATCAAACACTGCCTTCGACAGGGGGCATACATCTTGACGAAACCGGACGGGACTTGCCTCACTAACCCAGTCAACGGCCTTTACCTCAAGAAGTTCTACCCATAAGGGCCCCAACAACCCTTTCCCCTAGAATTAGGCTACACAAAAACCCACCCACTCAAAAAATTTTGATCCAAAAGACTTAATTAAAGCGCTCGAAGTATCACCATGGATCACCAAATTAAACCCTATTTTGGATTTGATGATGGAGCATCAGGATGGTCTCAAAACTTAGCTATAATCACCTGGGTCATCTACCACCCCAATTAATCACCACTGTGTTCAAACTTCATGTGCATCGGTTCAGCAACAAACAATTAGGTAGAATATGATGATGTCATTGGACTTATGTGCGACGCCCTCCATCGGGGCATTCGCCATATGCATATCTACCTTAATTCCCATTTAGTAGTACCACAGCTAAACCAAGCATTTGAGACCAGAGACTCACTCCTGTTTATAAAATATTTGCGTGCCAAAATATTAAGCAGACAATTTGATTACATTACATTTTCACATGTATCAATGAATCAAAACCAAGCAGCTGATTGCTTAGCTAACAATATCGTAGACTGGAATGCATCTCGAATAAACCATCATACATAAAAACTAAAAATATAGGCATCCATCAGCATAACACAACACAAAAAGATGAAACAGGTAATACATCATGTAGAGTCGCAAAAAACATCTCTCATATATATATCAAAAAATATGTGTATCTGAGTACAAAAAATAGTGTCCCTGGCCCACTGGCCAGGCCAAAGATACAAAACTTGTCAAAAAGGGAAGCATCCTCATAACGAGTGCTTTCCCTGTGTACAAAACTGCTCTAGGGGGTGCCCCTCAAGAGGAGCACCTGGACCCACCACCGCTCCTGGTACCACCACCAGAGCCACTGTCACCACCGCGATCGCCACCCGACGTAGAGTAGGCCGATAATCCCTCTCACGAGCCATCACCATCTCTAACCAAACCTCCTCGTCGTCGTCCATGAAACCTTGAGTAGGCATACCTTGGGTCAAGTGGTCCACTCGACCCCGGAAGTCCTCAAGAGCGGCCACCTGAGCTGTCAGTACTGCATTGCGCGCCTCAACCGCATCAGCACGAGCTCTCTCAGCAGCAACCTATGTTGCGACTGAGCTGCTACCCTCACCAGAAGGGCTAGCACCATCTCTGCCAGGTCCACCGGCATGACCACCCAGTCCACCTGCACCACCTCCCCCCCTGACCACCTCAAGGTCGTAGCGGATGATCATGGCCCACCAATCGGGCCACTAGGCGACCAACTTCGCCAGCATCTGCACGAGTAACCAAAATATTGTCAGTGTCAATAATGAAACACATAAGTATATAAATACTCAAACAAATGTAGAAAATTATAACACATACCTACAGGTCCCCAAACATAACTGAAAGGGAGACCCATGTCTGGGTCACCCCGAAAGTCCATCCCTGCATACGGGTATGGAAATAACAACTGTGGGTTGGCCTCAAACCAGGCCTCTGTTGCGTCATTCCAATAATGACCCACCATGCCACCACCACCTCGCAGTATCACCAGAGCCCACCTCCTCAAGCATGGCTCCCGTGGCCCCCCAATCGGCAGTGCCACCACTGGCCTCAGTAGCACCACCCTCTCGTACATAATGTTTCATAGGACGCTAGCGTACGCAAATGAATTAGATCCACGTTGGACCTTGTTCAATTGTGACACAATGCCATCAAAACAAAATCGGGCGAAATCGAAAAAGTGCCCGCCTCTCAATCGGCGTAAAACTCCAACCTGCGGGCCAGATGCTTGATGTGGAGCAACCGACCCTGCCAGTCGCACAATAATTGCCAGAGCACACCACTCAGCCACATCTATAACTGATGCAATGTTGATGCACCCCTCAGTAAGAGGCGCACCACCGCAATGCCACCTCCAGAATCTATCTAAGTTCACTCTCCCAGCAGGGAGTGGGTACCTCAGAGCCTCACCCTAAGGCAGCAACCCAGTCACAAAGTATATATCCGTCTCAGGATGGATCACCAGATCCATCCCCCGCAGCACGAACATATTGCACCTCTAGCTCCAATGCTATATAATGTAACGTAAAACAAACAGTACTATGACCACAGGAACTCATTCTCAGCAAATTTCAGAAGGCCCCATGCAGCCAACTGACAATGTGCCCCAGCATCAGCAACTAGAGAGGTCCGAATCTCAGGCCAATCCCGCTCTCTCCACACCAACCTAGCAAGCAACATAGGTACCCATCAGCACAGAGAAAAACCAAAAACAGACAAAAACCAAAGTTTTTTAGTCATTATGGCCTTTGCGCGCTTTTCCCTTAGACAATCGCACCCTCGTGCGCCTATATTCTTTACAGGTGTGCCTTTGCACGCAAAAAGCAAGGAACAATGCACCCTCGCATGCCTGTCCCTCATAATTATGTGCAAAGGAGGCGCTATTTTGCCTAGATCGCCCGCACAATCTAGAGAAAAAATTTCTTAGAGACCATACAAACCTAATTTGTATGGCCCCCGGCACCATCAAACTGAAAAAATTACAATGCAAGACGTCATGAAAGTTACCTTGTCATGATATCGCTAGTCCCTGGTACACGGGCTGACCACAATGGAAAGAAAGGCTCTGCAAACACCTCCGATCTCCCAAAAACTCAGCAAGTACAAATGAATAGGATTACGGCCATAATCCCATATTTATCGCTCTTTTCTAGAACTTCGGAGGTCCATAACAAGAGATCAGAAGGTCCATTCCACAAACCATAAGTTGCACCATCATTAGTATGCCATACCGAACGAAAGCGATGCCACACATTTTCTTTCTAGGAAAAATAAATTTTGCCAATAGGTATGCACCCTCCCATCTTCCTTTTTAAAAGTTCATGTCTTTCAATAATATTTGATGAAAAGAAGATGCTTTCACTTGAGGTAGTTGTTTTTGCAGGAAGAACCTGCAAACCGCTTACAACACCATCCACTGAAATTCCCAGAGCATGTATCATTCTACCCCCAGCATGATAGAGTCCCAGAAAAATTTGCATATCCTGATATCATTTCTCCATCAGAAGTAAACCATAGGGTCCTCATACCTGACCGTGTTTATCATCACCTCACCCTACACATGATAAACGTCTGTGTTGGTTGGTAGAACCACCCCTCCATGGTGCTCATCACCCAAAGTAGACCATATATCATAGCACAAGTGATGCCATGTCCATACCATTTCAATTCAGGAAGCACCTCGTGCCCATCCATTCATCATGCATAAGGTCAAGTTTACCATTAAAACTAAAAAATTCCCTTCCCGGATGACCAGGTTGTACAAGCAGATTGAAATCGCACCTCTGCGCATCACATTTGGCCCACAATACCTCCATCAGCATAATCCCATCTGCGACACTTCTTCATCTGCTTCATCAACCTCGCACATGAGACCAACCAATGGGACCCCACCCCCAGCAAAACATCGTCCTCACACCTTCAGTGAGTGAACCCTTTCATGTTTTTGGGTACCCAAATTTTTGTGTTTTGTACAAATCAAACCTCATTATTTTATTCTTTTGGTAAGTGTACAAAGGCCAACAACGATGCACTTCACCGCTTCACCCTCATATTTCATCTTTTCCCCCATGGCAGCAGTCCCTCATTCCCCTTGGTCGGAGTATTTCACCCCCACGTACACACCATCACGAAATTCACAAGCTGGTTCACACCCGCCCTGGAAGTCCTACCGACTCCAGGGATTTTCCCTTCAGAAATAACTATGACTGCCGCCAAGCTGCTAAAGTATACTCTGACCTCGGGCCACTGAATCCCCATTATCCGTTTTTAGTCACCTCTCATCAACATGCCTATGTTAAACCCATAACATCTAGGTCCCCGACCCCTCAGGTCGGCGACCCATGGTTCGGTCAAGGCTTCCTTTTTGTCAACCTTGACACCTCTTTTCCAAAAATGAAGCGGTACCTTGGATCACCCCTCCCCATGCAAAGGGGTATCTTTGGGTGGCACTGTGGGAGACATCATTGTCCACAGATGTCATCAATCCTCCTGACATTTGACTACAACAAAAGCTTTCATGTCACAATGGTATCGTACCTTACAACCATTGCACTTTGATCAGATCCGTCGAAGACCCATGCCTCCATAAGCATCTTTGTCAACAATGCTTACACGGGAAGGTCCCAACCAATACATATGCGTACATTGCGCAGTGATATGCCATACCAAGATTACGCATATGGGTACCACATTCCACCTATCTTCAAAGAAAAAATTCCCCTAAGGGCATCAGCAGTCATCGTCAACAACCGCTAGCATCACTACCACAGTAGTGACACAGACAACACATGTATCTGTCAATTTTGTTTAACTAGCCATAGCATCACGAGCATGGGACATGCACGTCTCATTGAAATTTTGTATATATGTTGTATATTTTGTTTGCTTGCAGGGGGTCCCTTAGGCCATGGTTATCTTGGAAACAATGCAAGGTGTTGTCAATTCCAAGACTCACGCAAGCCTCTCTCTCTCTCTGTGCACGATACAGAAAATAAACTATAATGTATTTTGGCTATACAGTTCTTCCTAGACCTCACACATTAGGGGGAAACTGTTAACACTAGCAAATTGTACAGCAGAAGATGACATTAATTAATGTCAAGCCTAAGGATTTACAGGGTAGGAACACATTATGGAATCAAGAAAGTATTTAAAATCTCTAAGGTTTTGAGAAAATCATATTTGAACTAGTCCTAAATGCTAAAATGCACGCTTAATCCTTCGAGAAGAGTGCCTTCTACGTGCCTTTTTGCCCAATAAGCGCGCATTCCTGGAAATGGAAAAATGTCGCTTTTCGGGACCACACAAAGTAAAGGACAGTTACTCCTTATATGATGCTTCCTAAGGACATCCACCAACGCCTCCTTAGACACTATGTGAGCACACAAAGGAATATTTGGAGCACACAATGGAATCATACCTCCCCCTTGGGTCACCATCCATCATGTACCAAGGGAGGGAAGGAGGATTTGAAACTACCCTATATAAAGCCACCAAGAGATGAATAAAGGGTGATCACATTGTTATGTTGTCTAAAGTTTCCCAAGCAACACCAGCAGTGTGTGGCCTGAGGCTAGAGCTAAAGAGGACTTGATCGTTGGCCACCTAAGAATCCTAGTCCTCCACGATAGAGAGAGAGGGAGACTGCATCAGAGGCAGATCTTGGAAGGCAATATCCTTGCATCAGGACCTAGAACCATTGTCTAGAGGCCCTTTAGCAAGTGGGTAAAATTTCTTCTCCATATCAAACGTTTAATAAGAAGAGGCCTAGAGACGTCGTTTGCATTATTATCGTTTGACTCTCTTTATAGCTTCTATATATTTGTGTTTTAATTTTATTTTAATCCGAGCATACTTCTGCATACCTTTTCCACTAAATTTTGTGCTTTTGAGTTCCACCACTTTCTGCCGGTTACCAATAGTTTAAAGAGTAGACCACACTCTTTAAAATGGTATGATTCCGTACACCCATGTGACAAATCCACCACAACAATGAGCTCACCTTATTTTCATTTGATTTCACCTTTGAGCACATGTAAAAATAGTGAGTTTAGGAATCCAAAACAATACATAACCTAGGAGACCCTATAATGACCTATTGGGATATCTTTTGGACTAGGTGTTTGGTTGAAAACTTGAATCGGGGTTTGGAGGTGTAAGACAGAGTTTTGATAAACCTTTATGCATTGCCATCCTAGAAACTGAAACCATTGATTTACCTAAAGAGCTTAGAAAGGGGGTTTAAAATCACCATTTCTTGAGGCACTTGGTGAGTAGGGGAAAAAGGTTTAGGCTGCTTGGAAAACGAAGGTGTAAAAATAGAAGGTTTAGAAAATCGGAAATAGAGTGGTAAAGTCAGAGGTGGCAGACATAGTGAGAATGAAGGACATAAGTCTAGGATTTGGTCTTCTGGGAATGATATATTGGCCATGCCTTGATAGAGTAGTAGATAGTGAAGAAATTATCCTAAGGGTAATGAAGGCAGTGAGATTTCCTAGAACTCACAAGATTTATGAGTTTTGTTTCTACAAATTTAGGACAAGCATTTAGTCATCTAAATATGTAAAATTTACTGATGAATAACAAGTCACATTGATCTAATCTGATTTTTGAAGAATTGGTTAAGCAGCTAAACCTTGAAATTGTTAGACATCCAAGACCTTATCCTTTAGGGTGGAGATGCAAGAATGAAAACTTGCAGGTTACAAGGAAGTGCATACTAAGATTTGCCATCAATTCAAACTTTCTTAATGAAGTTGAACTTGAAGTGGTGTCGCTTGAGATATCAGGTATTGTTTTGGGAAGTCCTTATATTTATGATATGAAAGAAATATTTCATCTCCATGAGAATAAGTATCACTTGTTTAAATATGGAATTGAGTACATAGTTAGAGTGCATAAGAAGAAGACAATTTTGTCTCTTATACATGCAGGAGAAATGAAGAGGATAGTGAATGCAAGTCAGAATTTGACATTGTTAATGATCAAACATAAAGATGTTTTGAATCAAACCTTTCAAAAATATGCATCGAATGAAAAATTTGATTTCATTAAGGCTAATTATGCTTGTAATGAGATTTTTTAGGACTCTAACAGGTTGCCTTTGAAATGAAGTGAACAAGATGTACAAAATTTGCAGTAGTCAACATCAGTGTTGAGAAGTGTTGGAAACAAGATGCCGATGCAAGAGAGTGCAAAGGTCAAAGAGAAAGTGACAAAGCAGTTTGACAAGGAAGGCATGGGTTCCACAAATTATTGTTTTTGGTTTCCA